>JAOQGN010117973.1:0-11721 GCA_027564295.1 Himantozoum antarcticum
TGTATATAAATTTTGTTTATTTATGATATTTATTGCGCCCAATCATTAAAACAATTCCGTAGTGAAAGAGTTAAATTTCACTATGAAATCGCTTCTTTTGATAACTTTTATAACATAATAATAGTACTCAAAAAATAGAGATGTACAAATTAACATATATGGCACCATTTGAGTGATTACTTAGTTTTATCACACTGAATGACAGAACAACAGTAATTCAGTTACTTATTATATAAAAGGTGTGACAATGACTTGGCCGACTCAAGTCTACTCCAAAACCAGGCTAGTTCGAAATGGTCAGACTTACAAAACTGAATGTAAAGGCTGATATCGATGTCACATCACAAACACTGATACAAGATCACTCAACATCGACAACACATCACCGAGATTGGTGTCAAGTCACTCGGTAGGAAAAGACAAGTCTATTATTTTATCAACACCTGTGACATGTAATTACTAGAAAGTGTTATCTTCTAAATATCCATCTTTCTCGTCTACTGGTAAGAATGTAGACATCTCATCATCAATCACTGATGAGAGAGAAAGACACATAACAAAAGTAAATACATTGTGAGATGTTATGAGATCTCATCATCCATTCAGTGATGAGAGAGACACAATAATAACTACATAGTGAGCAACACCCATTCGCATTATACAATCCACTTCAACTATACGCACCTCACTGTTCAATCAATGTTGAGACAATAAACTACATACTGATCAGCACTCACAATATTGTCCTTTACTGCTGGCGTCTCTAAGCTATTGGTTGTAATTCACACAGTTTCCTAGTGGTTTTATTTGTTGTGATTTCTAAATGTAAGATGCATTTACGCCCGTGTAGTGTGGAAGGAGAAGAACACAATAAAATGTTTGTAAGTGATCCATTATGAATATTATTATTATTATAAATATTTAAATTGCGGCATTTGATGTTGATAAATAAGATTTTTGCTCTCCATCAGTGTACGACATCCATGTTGACAATAGTATTGTCATTTTATATATCGCACAACGATGACACATCACTCAACATCTATGTCACATCACTACAATCGATGCCACATCACTCAGCATTGATGTCACATTACCACCATCGATGCCACATTACTCAGCATCGATGTCACATCACCACCATCGATGTCACATTACTAGCATCTGTGTCACACCACTACCATCAATGTCAAATCACTCAGCAACGATGTCACATGACTCTGCATCGATGTTATCACGGATCACTCAACCCAAGATGCTGTGTCTATGTTCAGCAGTAAGACAGACGTAAGGGATTTACCGCCCAGCAATGTTTACCCCTAGTTCGCAGTCAGATACTATCATTGGGCAACACTCTTTTGTTGCAAATATACTACAGTGGTGCTCACTTAACTTTTCTCTTCCATAAGCAGCGATGAGCCTATCGTTTCTAGGTAACTAATATTCATAGGATGGGGTGAGCAGCTGTTAGACACATTGGCATACAAAAAGTCATATCACAATTCTAACATTATTAGAGTCATACTTTTTTTAGTTAGATAGTTAAACCTTTCAGCTATCTGTCAATATAAATATTTCCTTGGAACTAAAGCTATTAATAACGGAACGGGTTGAACCCGTTTCCATTTCACTTCCGGTTTTGGTTTTCCTCCATTTGAAGACGTTTGTGCCCATATCTTGCTACCATTTTGAAATTTTTTTTGCCATCACCTTCAAATCAGTTCTACCGGTTCTAATGGTTCGAGCTAGGCGAACATATTTTATCACTTTTCTGGTAGTAGAGTAGGTGTACTTGAGCATTCTAAAATGAATTTCCAGTCTCAGTCAGTCTATGAGTCACTTTGATCATGTACTGAATGTGAGACTGAGAGGTATGAGGGAGCTATATAATATATTATGTACTTTGTGCAGATCTTTCTGGGGAATCCAATGGTACCAATTGGAAGTGTCTAGTACCAATGGTTGACACACAATATCAAAAATAAAAATACTTATGTTATTCTGAGTAAAGTAATGTATTTCCTAGCGCTGTCTACCGGAGTTATGGTGCACCATAAGTAACTTTTGCAACCAAAACTAACTCTACTAGACTCAGAATTGTCAGGAAACTCTAATGAGCTAAAGTTACAAACCTCTAGCGGTGAAATCTCACTTTCAGTGGCAGGAAATTTAACAATACTCGTGTTATTGTACTTCCTGGTCGACATCCCCGCCCACACACCCCCACCCAAACCCATAAACAGATTAATCTTATAGAGAAATCCGTTGTGATTAACTTTCATATCTACTTTAAAACTCATCCCTATTACTTCTCCCAGAATACAGAAATTAGATGAGGCATATCAAATTATGAAAATAAACAAAACTAAAAATACTTCAAGGAGTGAAAGAGTTAACTCAGGGGATCACAAAATAAAGTTTGAGTTATGAGGAGTTGAGCTATAAACCAACACATAGAACTGCATACTGTTTTCTTAAATTTATAGTGTGATTCATGACTGCATTGTACATGTGAAATATAACACACCACACTAGTTACTGCAACACTTGCACATTGCACAATGTGATGTGTACATTGCACAATCTGTACATTGCACAATGTGTACATTACAATACGTGTACATTACACTATGCATCCATTACACTGTGTGTACATTACACTGTGTGTGCATTACACTGTGTGTGCATTACACTGTGTGTACATTACACTGTGTGTACATTACACTGTGTGTACATTACACTGTGTGTACATTACACTGTCTGTGCATTACACTGTGTGTGCATTACACTGTGTACATGACAATTATAGTACAACACACTATGCAGTATAAATGAAGCGTTATGTTTTGAATGAAGTTAACTTCTTACTTTATCTTATGAGCATTTATCTTATCCGTTATTGAACAGAGTAAATATTTGAGCTAGATGTATGTAGCAAACATCAAAAATAAGCCAATAATATGCAGAATTAAGCCTTTCCCTTGGTATAACATTTGCTCGCATGGAGTGGAGTTTTGATCTGTTGAGTCATTTAAAGTTTGTCATGGATAAAAAAGCTTACTATCTTGAGTCCACTATCAAAAACTTAATGAGAATCTTTTTCAGTATAAAAATTGGACAAAAGAAATCTTGTCTTTGGGTGCTTGACATATTTCATCTTTTTCAAGTTCTCTCCTTAGTTATTCCTATGTCTTTCCACTTATTGATAACACCAACGTAAGCCTCTCTTTACACATGAGGCATCGTTGAATATCAATTTTCTTGACATTCCTTGCTGATGCAAAATAATTAATTATAACTTCCTGCCACACCATTAGTTGAGCCATGACCAATTCTGATAACAGTGCTTCCGTATGCTGAAAAAAATGCATTTGAGTGAAGTTATTAAACCCTTTAGTGTTGACTGTGATAGTAGGCATTGCTTACCACAACAAACTTTAAAACATATTTGAAGTATGCTCAGTGAGAGAAGAATACATTCTGAGGAAATTGACTTCATTGACCATATTGGTTTATGTTTGATGTTTGTGTAATAACATGGGGTATACCCCATCCTTAAATTTATTTGTCAACTACTAGTACTTAGGGTAATATTCTATTGTTTGGCGACTCCATTGTATTATTTAGTCCATCTCTATATTCACGAGCAATTCAGTTAATTCAACAGCAAACAGTGAAGACTTCATGCTGTATGATTTAACTAAAGGTATGCCTTTTCAGATATTTTAAACTAATCATTGTTTACTTTGCAGTGTCAACTGTAGCTGAAAACCATATACACTTTCCAATCCCAATGCTTCTTCTGTTTCTACATGTATGTACATAAACCTGCACTGTAAACTTATATAAGCTAAACAGCATAAAACCTATAAAACCTATAACAGTTTGAACTAGCAATGTGTCTCAAGATGCTTTCTCTACCCAGCAAGTGTGCTTACTTCAATGATGGTTGGGTGGTTCGGATAAACCAAGTACAGCAAGCTCACTGCAACCCAGGGTCAAGTTTAATTTATTTGAATACTATTCAATAATAATTTAAATTATTTCATGAAGTAGTGTAGAAAAAACTCCAGTCACAAGTTGAGTAATAGTAATATTGACTGACTCACCGCAACTACGCTGCAGTTAGTAAAACCACAGGGAGAAAGCAGTAATACGACTTCATATTTTTTAATGTTTTATAATTATTTTTGGATCAGCAGGACATGACTTGCAAGTTAAAACTGCAAAGTTGGCACTAGCTCATAACTCGATCTCTAGCACTTATAGCGTTGTAGTAGTGACGCGAATTACGTGGAAATCGATTCAGAGATCATTGACCAGCTCAAATTGAGTTGAAACATGCTTTCTAACAACAGTATGGCATGGCTACAGTTTAGTAGCCATGACATACTACTGCACGTGCTTAGTGGACTTAGAAATTTTACAAGAATAGACATAATAGGACAATATTTTATACAACGCCATGACACAAGCTTACATTTTAATGCTACCACATGCATTGAGAGAACTTATATAATTTACCAGTTGGAAACTGAATAGCACCGCTACTACATACAACACTACGGGATGAGTCCATGGTTGAACACTACCACACACATTGTGAGGACTTAGGAAGTTTGCCAGTAGGAACTGAGTGGTGCCATCACTATACCTAGCAATATGGCACTCGCAAGCTACTGCACATTCATAATAGACTACACATTGAGCGAACCATCACCTAGCACCACAGCAAAGAAACAGTAGTCAGCTCGTAGGAAGAGGAGGACTCCAAGAGGACTCAAGGCAGAGGGAGCACCAGTTGACTATGCTACCATGCTACCACAGACTGAAATGGATTCAAGCTCGAACTGGAAACAGCCTTAACTGGAGACAGCCTTTCAGCCCTCAATATGGGTAAAAACTTTGTATTTGAAGGCCCCTACTATTACTATTTACCATCAACATAGTTATTTTAATCTAATATTTTTTCTGAGAGTAATAAGCAAGTACCTATAATTTTGGAGGGTGTAGCTATACTTTGTTAGACAGTAAGCAGTAGCAGTAAGTCAGCAGTAAGTTAGCAGTATGTCACACATCAGAAAAGAGTATCCCAGGCCATGTGTACTAAGTCTCTGAGTACCTGTTAGCTATACTCGAAGTTGTGCTTAATTATTAAAATAAATCAATACTGAGTCACCAAAATGACGAGAACCACAAGACGTCGACCCTGACTCCTACTGTCTCCGGACCAGATGATCAATTGAGGTCACATGATCTCATCCAAGAAATCATGGGAAACCCATAGTGGTAGAGACACCCCAGAGCCAGACTACCAGCAGGCTCCATACCACTGGGAACTCCGCACCCATGATCAAGGTGCAAGTCACCTGCGATCAGTTTAACACACTGGAACAGGAAAACAGCACACCAAAAACAAAGCTGAAAAGCCCCACTTTTACTGACCATTCTGATATGAATGAATACCGCCAGATGCTTGACATCGTCACAGAGCGCAATAGCAGGTCACAAGCAGAAACAGGGATACATTTACGTAATGGGTTACGTGATCCTGCTCAAGATGCAGCTTATCTCCATTCCCTATCTATAGTTAGACGAATCGAAGGCCAAGTTAATCAGTTGGCTTGCACTCATTCTCATGGACGCTCGGCTTTGACTGAGGAATTTAGTCAAAGAAATGACTCCGGAATAATTGGCAGATGAAGTGAGGCAGCAGCCTCACAAAAGCCGACAGCAGCCTCAGGTTCCCTCAGCATCTCCTAAATGAGGAAGAAATTAAGTTTTTCTTAATGACCTCAACTGGCCCCAGCTGTAATGCACATTCCTACCACTGGCCTGATTACACTACAAATAGTGGTTCAAATAGCCAAAAAGCACCAAAGCTTCGGTGGCAATAGAGCTGAAGAGTAGTTAAGTTAGGGAGGCCCGAATATAACCCACAGAACTTGATAGTGAGCAACTACCTGCCAACTTAACCCCTAAAACAGCTGTCCACAATATTAGACATGTCTCACAGTAGATACTCAACCACAGACATCTTCCCCTCTGGAATCATTTGAACAATTGACAGACAGAGTCAACGAACTCACCCCAGCAATTTTCTTCATCCACTCCCTCTGATAAGCAAGTTGTTTATTAACTGTGGTGGGAACCATTTCATCATCGGTTGCCCATATAAAGAACCTAAGTGCCGGCATCCCAGCTCAACTGGACCCCCAACCCCTTGCACGAAAGCTATAAGCCCTCAAAAAGATTATTGGTGTCATCGGTCAAGCTTACAGTCAGCAGCAGCCAGCTGGGAGCCCAGTGAAGCCTCTGCATTCAGTACAAAGTAGACATCAATTCTCCTCTCAGTACACCCGCACCCTTCGTGACACATATAGTTTCCCCCGGGAGGAATGAACCACCTCACTGCTGATATCCCATGATACCTTCATAGCCTAGGCAATAGTCCAGGAGACCTGCTAGGGAGCCAAATGATGCCCCTGTCATATCCAGATGACCTCCACTGGGTCCAGAGACCACTGGATACCCTCACACTCCCATGTCAGATCTGAGTTCCTGGCATAGATATAGATGGCTGCCGCAACAGAATTCCTGACAATCACTGGATACCGTCACACTCCCAAGTCAGGTCCGAGTCCCTGACTTGGATATAGAATGCTGCCGCAACAGAGTTCCTGACAACCAGTTACAACCCCTTCCACTGAGTGGTACCGAGTTCCGGTGGGTGCCCCATTAGAGGGGTAAGCTCCACACCCAAGCCACCATCTACAGTGTGTCATGACAATTATGAATCTTTAGCAAATCTCATTGAGAAAGCATCACAACCTTCCATTTACCAGTGGTACCAACCACCGCCACAATGGCATAGACGAATACGCTGTTATACCACCACCACCACCACCACTACCACGACAGTGCGACCAGCACAAGTACAGATAAACCTGAATGAGGCCGGCAGTCAACTTGCAAAGGTTGTTTTTGCCCGGCTACCTGAGAGTACAACCCAGCTGATGCCTGGGTGGATAACGGGTACACCCTCACTAGATTATCTAAAAGAGTGTTGGACACAATGGCACGTGCTACCCGAGCTGCCGCGCAGTCTCAACCTGGCATATCCAGAGTAGCTGATGGGTGTTCCACTGCAACATACAGCAACATCACACTCCGAGGAGAGCTCAAACATTGGCAAAACAATCATTTTTTACTAGTTGCAGATGTATAGGAGGATGTTCTCCTAGGCCTACATTTCCTTCAAAATTTCATACTAGACGGTATTTTAAGGCAGCAGAGTTTGTGGTAGACAATCACCACCTGTGACGCCAACATAAAATCCGTCATGCGATCACCCTTCCGGCTCATAGAGAACGGGTTGGCACAGGTAAGTTAACCGGCGACGCCAGGAACCCAGTGCGCTATAGAGGCTACCAGCTCTGCCCACCACTACCTGGTGGTGACCACAGTCTCCCCTGACTACCAACAGCAGGTATCCATAGTGATATGTAATGAATCTATTACCATTCCAGCTGCAAGATACTTGCCACAGCAAGTCCAGCAAAAGTAGTTACAGATCCACCACCTGATCTACCACCTCCACAACTGTGCAGAGTAAATTCCAAGGTTTCAGAGCTCACCACCTATGTACTAACTATTTACCATAGTGCCCATAGCTGCTGCACAACACCCACAGAGCAGCCACCACTATGCTATCTAATGACCCATTACCAGGATGTATTCAGCTCCTTAGCCTCTGACAAGTATCGCATTGACCTGGTGATGCACTCAAAACCAGTTCAGTCCAATACAGCTCCAATCAAAGTATGACCCAGGAGGCTTGGCAAGTGGATTAGTAGGTGCAACAGCTGGAGTAGAGAGGCATCATTCAACCCTCCCACAGTATCTGGTCCATCCCATCCCATCTGGTCATGATAGTGAAAAAACAAAGAACGGAGTTGGAGCTTCTGTATGGACTACAGAAGGCTCAACAACGTGACCATCAAGGACTCATATCCATCGCCCTGCATAGATGACAGCCTAGATGCTCTCAGTGAAAGCAAGCCCTTTCACCACCGGATCTGCTCAGCAACTACCAGCAGGTAGCCCTAGACACCGATGTCAAGGAGAAATCACCATTGGTCACCAGAAATGGCTCATGTCAATAGAACTTCCTGCCTTTCAGCTTAACCGCAGCTCCCACTACCTCTGGGAGGCTTATGGAGATATTACTCCTGAGGAATCCAATGAAGGACACTACTAATATATTTAGATGATGTGGTAAATTTCAGCAGCAGTGTAAAGTCACACTTGGAGAGACTAGAGAAGAGCTTAGACACTAGAAATCTGCTGGATTCAAACTCAAGCACAGTAAATGTGAGCTATTGAAAAGATAAGCTAAGTAATATAATGTACATGCAGGTCACATTGTCTCTGCACAAGGAGTCAGTATGATTCCGGAAAATATTCCTGTAATGAAAGATTGGGTTCAACTTAAAAGCGAGACTGATGCCCATGCTTTTCTAGAACTACCCGTTTATTACTACCAGAGGTTTATACAGAACCTCTGCTGAAATAGCCAGACCAATGCACCACCTAACCAAAAAGGGATCATTTTCCAGTGGAATACAGTTGCTCAAGCTAATTTCCAAGGACTTGAACAAGAGCTGCTTAAGGCACTCATCTTAGAATACTATGGGGTGCCATATGTAAAAATCCATTACCTTTATCCTGATTTTCCAGATTGGGACTTCATTATGTAAATTATATGGTTTATTAATTCAGATCTAAGCTTCATAATATTGACTGTATACTTTGTTATTTCAACTCTTTACTTCATAATTTCCATTTGCGGTTTCTAACTCAAGCATGACACTTTATAACTCAAACTGTATACTTCATAATCCAAATTCTGTGCTTCAAAACAAAAGCTATACACTACCTTTTTTGAGGCCTGTACTTCAATATCGTCACGTTACCTTTCATAATTTCATCTGCACTGTTCAATATTATCAAACTTTTATAATGCAAACTCTATAGCTCATAACTGTAGCTCTGTATGCCATGATTTAAGCTGGGCATCTCATAATTTAAGCTGGGTATCTCATAATTTAAGCTTGGCATCTCATAAATCTTACCAGGAGGCAGGTGCAGAAAACAGCTAAGGGGAGAGCCAAATCTATTGGCGCGGAGCGCCAAAAAATTTTGTTTGGTGGCTTCCCCTTTTCAAAGCTTGGCTCCCCTCTTTATACCAAGGTGGCTCCCCCACCATGTAATATATCAATTTGAAGCATTTTAACAGAGCAATTCCCTTGGGACTATTAAATAATAAATAAATATATAAATAATATCATACAATTATTATATTGTAAATATTAATTATAATAATCATCATTTACTGATTCACTCAGTCAGTGACTGCAATAAATGATTGAGACAACATTATTACTTATTTTTTGCTGGGGAAAACTTTACCTGAAGAAGAAATGAAGGGACTTTGCGACATATTACTAAAATCAAGCTAAAATAGATTATTTTTTACTGTTATAATTATAATGTACAGCTACAACTGGGAGCGTGATACAATATGATTCAGCAGTAAATAGTCTGTAAATATACGTCCTCAATTTCAGCTAACAGTCACGGGGCCACGCAGAAACACTCAAACATTCCCCGTTTTAACTGTTTGCGAAACTCAGACTATACGAAGGTTGGGAGTTGTCCTCTTCATAAGGGAGGATAAATCCTATCGTTTTTTAATAGTTTTAGTTGGTGAGGCTGATTCACTTTTTTCCTGTTAGGAAGGGGGAGCCATGGCTCCATGGGCGCCCCCCCCCCTGCAGCCGCCCCTGGTTCTGGGTATTCTGTTAATACTCTACAGTCAGCCCCAGATCTTGGGCAATACCTGGGCAAAGTGAGGTACAAAATTCATAAAATTACATCACCTAAATGTTTTGTCATATATTAAAAAGCATTTAATGTAGTGAGATACTTATTGGTTTGTTAATTACCTAATGTGAACTTCAAATTCAAAACGGAAATCTAGTCAATTTTGGAGTTGCGGGCCCATCGCAATAATGAGACAACTCGAAAAGTTGTTAATTTCGTCGTGTCCTAACCTCTTTAAGTATAGAGAGTTTGTAAAAATGGTCTTAGATGCATTTCCTTTGACCCTTTCCTGCTGTGGGAGATCATAGTCATTGCTGGATCAGTACATGTAAAGTGCATAATAATGGGCCATCTGGGATAGGTTTCTTGTGATAAGTCACATGGTATAGGTTACTTGTGATAGGCCAACTGGGATAAGTTAATCATATCCTATCATAACCTATCACAAAGTAACCTATCCCAGGTGGCCTTCACAAGCAATCTATGCCAGGTGACCCATGAAAAGTAACTGGGGATATGTTACTCGTGATAAGCCAATTGTGATATGTTGCTTGTGGTAGGTCACATGTGATAGGTTGTTTGTGATAGGCCACCAGTGATGAATTACTTGTGATAGACCACCTGTGACAAGTTACTTATGATAGGCCACCTGCGATAGATTGCTTGCGATTGGTCACTTGGGAGAGGTTACTTGTGATAGGCCACCCGTGATAGCTTAGTTGTGATAGGCCACATGGAATAGATGACTTGTGATCGGTCTACTGGGATAGGTTATTTGTAATATGTCAACTGGGCTAGGTAACTTGTGATAGGTCAACCGTTATAAATATGCTGAACAAAAATACTTCCATGTTTACTTACCATAAACGCAGGCTACTGGTATAATCCAAAGTAACTGCCAATCAGAGCCCGTCATTCTAGAAAAGTAGAAAACAATTGTGTGAGACACTTACTTCTCAAATACAGTTACAGTGACATGACAGACAGAGTTGCAGTTACTACTTGGCATACAGAGTTGCAATTACTTGGTGATTACTGTGAACTGCAACAATTGGAGAGCAGTAACAGGAGGAACTTCAGCTGTCCGATGTTATTGGAGACTAATTACTATTAGGAGGTGTTAGCATGAAGGTGCTTGAGCAGGAAGGAGTACAACTTGAAAGCTGTCCAGACTTTCCAACGGTCTTACATTAATTTGTAGCATTTGATAGCAGTTGTGGTTGCTTTAATGGTGAGATTAATGGGTAGTAGTTGTGGTCATTCAAGGCAACTACACAAGACAAAAGAGAATAAATTCTTCAAAAGGTTTCTAAGTTATTAAAAAATTGTCATAAAAATATTCCCATAAACTGATAACATGCAAGTTAAATATTATATTGAACACAGATATGCATGTACATGTAAATCATAAGAATAAATTTAAAATCCCACAGCAAAAATACTCAAATGCGCTTTACTCCGGTTTTATAAAGTTATCAGTTAATCTCAGCCAAATCTTTGATGAAAGTAGACATTCCAATGCTGTCGTGATAAACTTTATATTGCAAACCTGCATAACAAAACAAAGCATTACCTCCAGACCCCAGTCGATCATCCGTAAGATAGATGGAATTTGAATTGGCTTTATTGATTAATTGTACTGTATTACACATTCCGATAGCACAGAAGCACAAACAGACAAAGTACACCTTAGGGCTGTACCTACTAACATGTAGGGCTGGTAACAATACATCTATTTCATCATCATCACCCTTTAGGTTCTCTCGATTTGTGTGTTAGAACTTCATTTTGGAAATAATTATGATGATAGTACGAGAGTTCAAACAAATAGGATAA
>JAOQGN010118084.1:0-11721 GCA_027564295.1 Himantozoum antarcticum
GATGAGACCAAACACCAGCTCGATGGTTCGTTCCATAACCAACGTAACCTTTTTCTTTTGTAAAATGAGAAACAAGGTAGACAGACCCAAAGCTCCAGGTAGCAAGAATGCAAGCAGCTAGTTAGCAGAGCAGAGCGGGGAGAGGCCCAATTTGATGGGTAGGAGGTAGAACGTGTATTCAATGGAGGCATGCTAGGTGGACAAACTGCTGGAGGTAAATTTAATTCTTTAGCAATGGGTATGAGAACTATTACCTGGTGCATCTATAGTATTAGCAATGTAGAGATAAAGGATTTAATTAATTGCTGAAAAGCATGCCCATTGTCCACCAACTAGTTGAGGGTTATAATATTAACGATGACTGGCGCAAAGTGAAAAGGAGGAGTGCTTCGTAGAACTAGAGCAAACCATGATCACTTGACAAGTGTTGTGCTTTGGTTATATTGTTGTTGGTATTTAGTTGTTTGTTTGAAAAATACCTTGACAAAGACCACCTGTGACTGACAGCAGAAAGGATGTGATCAAAGTACGTCCACTCTTCAACAAACCCAACTATTTTATTTTCAAATAAATTAATAGTTTAATTTGGTTAGAGGGTGGGGCGATGTGGTCACTAGATTAGAAAATAAACTATTCAAATCACTTGCTACCAAAGTAAATTAATCAAAGAGCTAAAGAGGGTAAAGTTTTGTAAGCATAGAATTGATCTTTTCTTCAAATTGAAAATTCAAGAAATGATTACCTAGTGGTAATTGATTGATGTGATACTGGAAACTTAGGTAGTTACAAAGAAATTTCAAAGTGTTGACAAATGTTTATTGAAGAGGGTAGAAATTTGAGGTTATCTTATCACAAAATTAGAGTCACTAACTTTGCCTGAAGATAAGTAACTGATACGTAATGTATTCAGCAACTGACTGGCTTTGTGTCAGGTACATATGGAGCGCAGCTTTACCATGTTTTCTCAGGCCTAGCGCTAGTTAATGAGCTCTTAAAAAACTGACAGTGCATGCTGGCTTATATAATATTATGTAAGATTATATAGTTACAGCTAAATCTATGTGGATTGTTTGTATTGTTTGAGAGTGTCAAACCAAACGTGCCTCTAGCTCTGTCAGCTTGGCATCGATACACAATCATAGTGGATGTATGAGTTACCTTATACCGACCAGCGAAGGAGCGGTTACTCGCAGTATTGCAGATTTCAGTCTAGCTTAGTTCTAAGATTGTGGTCACAAGGGTTTTCGGTTTGGGACGCGTTGGGTTATCAAGAGAAAAGAACTTCACCGCCTACATTTTACACCTGCCTCTCAAGTTGTGAAGGTATAAAAATATAAACAGCCTATTGGCCAACCACTTTTGCAAACGGTCAAACGAGTCTCAAAAGCTATACTTTGGCAATTCCCGGTATATGAAGACACATGCACAGTTTGATGATGAACGCACACTGGAAAGTCATCACCAACGTGGGATGACAACTTCAGTTCAGTGATTTCGTATGCGCACTGGAATATGTATGGATACCGAGGTAAAGATCTAGCAGCAACTAGGCTGCTCACCATCCTGAGTATATCAGAATGTGCATGGTTATTGGTATAGGCCTACCTGGTGTAGCCGGGAGACTAGACTGAGGACCTGAGATAGACATGGCCTGTTCACCACCACCTCCTCCACCTCCAAGACCGGCAGCTTGCGTACGTCGCTCTACAAATTAATTAGTATAAGTACGATGATGTTGTCTACAGCTTAGCGTATAGCATACCAGTTTAGGGTGTGGTATGCAGCCGTACAGTTAACGGTCGTACAGTCGCACAGTCGCAGCATCATTTACCCTGTCTTTTTAGGGGGACAACCCTGGAAAAAAAACTTCCAAGTAGCAGCATAGCTTGATCCAGGGACTTCATGCTTAACCAGCTGATCAAAAGGAAGGCCCATCATGACACAGTTTAGTGGGCTCTGGTACAAGCTTACAATGGAGGATTATCTTGTCAGAAGGTGTATTAATCTCAGCGGGACTGCAGATCAAATGCGTGACGTTAGCTAGACTATAGAATGTTCAACAAGATGGATATGTAAAGCCGGTAGGGACTGGATGTTGATGGATAAATATGCTATAAGCAGGCTCTAACCATCGCTACAGGAATGCGGGAATTAATTTAATATCCGTTTAGCAAATTATTGAGAATTGATTTAGGCAATACGGACAAAAATGTAACATAAATAGACAAAACACGTCCTAGACTCGAATCAGAGCGTCGATGGGTGACATGCCGACCACACACCATCCAACTGTAATTATTTATGAGATCGAGAAGTGATGCACCATACTGAGTAGGCTATCAGCGGAAAATATAGTTCCCCTCAAGGAAGTACGGTAACATTCCTTTTCAGTTCGGTTGACGCACACCTAAGACTAAGTTTCCAATATCCGGTTTCGGTCTGCACCCCAACCCCAAAGCCCAAGGTCTAAGTGCAAGTCAAGGTGACTGAAAAGGATATATACGCCTTGTAATGATACATAATTGAAGCTATTATACAAACTTGTTCGTCTTCTATCCAGCCGTTCTTTGAGCTTTCCATTGACTTCCTGAGCAAATAGTCTGGCCTCCTCAACATTGGCAAAGCTTAACCCTGCCGAGCATGTCTACAAGCAGTCATGAAAATTATGATAAACATATAGGCCCCACAAAGCAGGTAACAATAGGTGCTTTTGGTATAGATTCCCGAGGATTTAAATCTGAGTTTTGCCATACCGGTGGGCAGTGGGTATGAAAAAATTAGTTTAATCGGCCTGAATCCATGTCTATTTGCAAATTGCTGCTTGAAAAAGAGTGGGAACTTAAGGCACTAGACGGGGGAAACTGTACGCCTACCCAACCCCAAGCCACAATCTAGAAACATACCATTTCCAATTGTAATTTTCGAAGTGTCAGTATTTCATAGGTCCTTGCTTAGCTTTGGGATCCTAGAGTCGGGAATTCTAGGGTAATGGGTCACTAAGTACAACGCTTGAATGGTACATATAGGTCTACATGAGGATGCAAACCTATTTACTACCACTAGTGTTATTATTATTATTATTTTATAATTGCTTGCCTTATAAATGAAAACAATATTAGGGAAGTAAATGTATTAGGACATGGAAACGAAAGTAGTGTAGCATTGCTAACTTTTTCATGTATGTAATACGTAATCGTAGCTTTTTGTTTTGCTGCATTGGTAAAGGAATGCTAAAAATGTTGGCAGAATTTAAGATATTTCTTACATTTGCGCATACCTACATTAGCCTACAGTCTACGGAAAACATGTAGATATTTCAATATTTGACAAGATAAATGTAGCTAATTGAATTTTAAATGCCAGACTAATGGGCAGGTCGGGAATAGCTAGGTGCCTTGATACACTTTACATAACAGTTTGCTTTATTTTCTTATTTATATTCATGTATTTAATTTAACTGTATATAATATGATTGCATTTTGAAGTTTGATTATTGGAAAAAAGATAAATCTTTGACTGTCACTTAAAAGATCTAAAGACATCCTGAAAATCGACGAACTAGCTCTTAAGGATTAGTTTTACTGCCCCCGCATTCCCGTTACCACCTCAACATTTTTTGCAAAGGCTTTACATTTTTCATGAAGATTTGGAGCACTAGCAGCATATCTTGCAATCCAACATTATATAATTTTAAAATGTAATCTGTAGGCCTGTTTCCACCTCGCTGGGATCAAAAGGGAGCAGGTGGGCATTTACTCCCACCCACTAGTATACGGTCTTCTTGGCCAAGAATCTGTTGAGCTCCAACTATCGATTCCTTTGCACTAATTTTTTAGCAAATAATTTGCTATTAAAATGCAAAATCTTAATCTAGAATGTTAAACCTGTTAAAACACAATTGACACCTGCCTAAGGACTGAGAAAACATTCATGACAGACAGTATTTGACATAATCCGTTCAAAACAGCTCATATTATTACGAGTGGGTGCTGATTGCATTGTAAGAGATAACGCTAAGGATACATTTTATAGCTGGTCTTTAGAGATGTACCGATAAAACGGATACCGCTATTATATGCAGCAGCACAATAATTGAGTATAATTGTCTTGTACAAAAGTGTATTAAACACTAGATTCTACTTTACTCGTTGTTTCCTACCTCTCACTTTTTACCTCTCACTTCCTACCTCTCGCTTCCTACCTCTCACTTCCTACCTCTCACTTTCCTACCTCTCACTTCCTACCTCTCGCTTCCTACCTCTCACTTTTTATATATAAAATCAGTTACGGAAGGTAATAGGAGAACTGGAAGCATTTTCAATATCAGATTTGTATAATGACTTGATTAATTTATTTTAGAAAATTTGTATTTATTTAAAAAAACAACTCTATGAAAGGTTGAAAACGTATTGCATTGAATTGTAAAAGACAAGGTGTATTGAAACTGTATTGGTCCATCCCTAACACTCTTCTATTATAACAAGCTGACGTGCTGGGTTTGCAATTTTCGAACAGGCTGAAAATACAATTTCAATTTAATTTCATGTGGAGAGCACAAACATATCACACATTTACAAATAATATCAATTGTGGTCATACTTCAGATTATTCAGACTCTGCAAGCCTGCTGAGAATATCAAAAGCATTCTTTCTATTGGCGCCACCTCCCAAGGACCAAGGCCAGTATAGATAGCCCAACGTTGTGTTCTGTAATCTGTTAAACGAGGAGTCTCGCTCTACGACTACGGAAGACAAGCTGTTTTTGTAATTAAAGAAAGGGAACAAGTTTACCTGTACCACATAACTTATGAATTCAATGAAATCATCCCAGAAAAAGTAAAAAATAATATTTAATGACCCTATATAATAAATGACCCAAAACTTCACAATCATTTGATGGCAATAAAAATTAGGGGTAACATACTTATTAACGGCATTCTTGGTAGATGCAATGATAATTTTATAGTACTAATAATACAGAGTTGCAAAGATGTCAGAGGTTGTTAATCAGCAGATATCTAGTAGCAGTCTGTACAAAGTCAACCAGCTAATTTGCTTAATTATGATATTAGAGATATGAAAATTGCCACATCACCAATCATGGGAGAGCAGTAAAAACAAATTATCGCAATTAAATGTTAGAAGAGTTTCCGGACCTTTGTCACTTTCAAGTTATTAATGGCATGTGCATGTAGTATGACAGACATCAAGACAGGACAAGTATTCAGAACAAGGTTTAGTCAGTTTAGATATTATATTGCTCAAGATACATGTATATATATGTGATGTGGGCTTCAACATTCTTTGATAGGAAATTGCTTTTGATGTCAACAGAAAATCTAATTCTGGCTAATTAAACACACATAGTAAACAAATTGATTTATCCAGTGACTAATGATGGCAAAGCGTAAATATCTCGGAGCATTAGGGATAACATTATTCAGCAGCATGACATCATGAGAAGGGAGATAACGCTCAAACAGTGTGCTATCTATGTTTAGACTATGAATTCTAATTTTTACACGTACGCAAATTAAGACAATAGAGATAATGATGCTCTCTTGTTATTGAGCACAGATGTTTTCGTTTACGTGCCAGCCTGAGCGTATAGTACAGTGTTCCAGTCTTCGCCATGCTGCACATTGAAGCGCACGTCATCAAAACGCTGATGATTGCGATCCTTCATATCAACAAATCCTGTTTTATTCCAATCTACATTGCAGCAATTATTAATCATCACCGGGAGATGTGCAAATCGTGATGACCTGAGGTTGCCTGGACCGAATTCAAAAGAATTGAGAGAAACCAATTTTAGCTAGTCATTTAAGGAGAGGAAAATAGAAGTTTATTATAAGATGATCAGGCAATGTGATAGTTTACAATATACTACATCAATAACACTACAAGTTAGCAAGTGTCTATGTTGATTGGGAGCACTTAGAATGAGACTGTCTGTCTGAGGCATTAATCCAGTGAATGCCTCTGAATGTCAATACAGCAACAAAAAAGCCCCATTTATAACAAAGTAATTTAGGTCCCGTTTTGGTTGTTAATTGGCAGATTTTTAGCAAAAGACGAGTAGATAAATCTTTGATATTATTATAGGAAAAGTTCAGGCTTATTGCAGCTGCCACATGAACACATTTAATGAAGCACTGATCTAGATATGTCAAATTAGTGACAGCAAGTGCTACGTGACACACTTCTGTGTAGTGCTGGTGCGATCATGTTTTCTATACATGTATTCAATTCAATCTCGTATTCAAATATTCATCACAAATTGAATACGATTCAATATGTGTTCAATTTTAACATAATTCGCATTTAGGGTATGCATTTTCAATTTTGCGATCTGGCTTTTGAGTGTCTTCGACTCATGGTTTAGTAGAGTTTCATTTTTCTATCTCTGTTTTCAAGTTTGGCTTTCGAACATCCCATTTAGATTTTGTTATTTGTTATACACGTACTGGCAAAGGTGAACTAGATGTCGATATTCATAATAGCACTATAATTTTAAAACCAGTTCAAAAGCATTAACTGTACAAGATTAAAACCTAAGGATTGATTGCGGTGGATTGAAAATACCTTAAAATTTTTAATATGAAATAAAACCCTGAATAAAGGGATTGCAATGCTCTCAATGTTTGAGGGATTATTGCAGCACTACTTATGTGTACAACCTCTTCAGTCGAGTCTGAAACAGAAGGCTGTCCAGAATCCTACACAGCTACAAGTGTACATCACACAAACCAGCTGCCCTTTATACGACACCCTCACAACTAATTATTAGAGGAGTTCTCAAGTTGAACGAGGTTCTTGAAGAGGAACCATGGTGGATATCTAAATTAACAAATCCTGTATATTTCAAACAAACAGTTCATAAAAATGGGCGTTAATAGTAATATGTTATTATCTTTCGACGCAGCAGTTTGTATTGCGGTGTCTGTGGAATCTAATTTACAAACAACAAATTAGTAAAATAATTAGTTAATCATTGCGAAACACAGAAAAACAGCTTTGTTTGCCGCCTGCTTTTGCTTTAAAAAGCACATCTTGAAATAAAGATTCAGGTGTTTAGATATTGGCACCCAAGATAAATGCGGAGCTCAGATATTATTAGTACAGCAGGATCCCAAACATAGACAACCATGGACAGGCCGCGGTCAAAGTAGGTGAAGAAATTACTTTCTGCAATGGTTCCGTCAAAAGTGGTAATTCCAATTTTGATGTTTTCACGAAACAATAAAACTGTAATATCACAATATAATTGCACAAGTACACAGTCCATAAACAATCAAGCCACTACAGGATGATATTATCATCATTCTGTGATATTATTTAGGATTAGCAGGTATTGCCCAAGAAGGCTTTGGAACTTTTAGTTTTGTACAAGACATAAAGGCTTATAAACTTTCAAGGTTTCATAATACAAAAACCCAACACAACTACCTAGTCGTACTCTCAATATTAATAATTACTTCATGCAAAAATTTCTTAATTCTCCAGAAATCTTTTGAAATTTGCAGGTATCCGCAATGCATGCACTCACAATATTGATAATTACTTCATGCAACAATTTCTGAAATGTCACAGAACAACTTAGTATCAAGTTCAAATTTCACTTGTGACAATCAGCTGACACTTACATCGGCCTCAAAGGTATGAAAGTTATTTCTTGGTTCTTTATACTTGAACTGACCGTACAGTTCCTGCTGCCACTCCAGATTCTTGTGCTACAAACACAAACAATGCATATTTAACCGATTCAGAATAGAAGAATATGAGTGGAAATACAGATGCAGTGTGAATTGTGGGGTTCAAGGTTTGGACTGTGATCCAGATTTAGAGCTGAGCGATATGACAAATTTGAGATATCTATACGATATCAATAAATATTGACAATACGATATTTCCGATAACCAAGCCATTTCCAAACAATTTTACAGGCTTTATTATAGTAACTTTGCTCGGCAGAAGTGCAAAATGGCAATTTGAAACATTGTATATTACATACATCGATTGATGCCTTTATTTTATAGAATTTAAACTGATATTTGTATTGTTTGACTTTAGCACGATAACGATATCTTCGCAAACTAATATCAATAAAAGCAAAAATATCCATATTAACTATTATTTCGATACGATACACAGCTCTATCCAGATCATTGGTTCAATTATCGGCCAAGACGCTCAGGAGTTTAAGCAGCTACATTTTTACACTCAGCATCTGTTGTAGCTATTATCTACAGCAGTTTCTAGTATATAATTTCACTAGAATTATTACTGTGCCATTAGGTAGCATTAGTAGCAATTAGGTAGCAATACCTAAATTGATATTATAGAGTCTATACTATTTACTATTTAATATTATTTATTATTATTGTACTAATTGCATTGTATTGTACTAACTATTGCATTGTATTGTACTAACTATACTATTTAATATTATTTATTATTATTATTATATCAATATTTTACATATCGTTTAATTATGATCTAATATAGTATCCGGATTGTAATGAAAATAGGCAGCTCTTGGTGAAATTCTAATTACATACCCGGACTGTGTTTGGTAGGAACCTCTGAACTTTAATCAAGTGTAAATAGAACGGCATTTGATTTAAATGTTTCATTAGAGATAATTATGACTCCTATTACATTCCCGGACCGTATTAGAACCGGGATTCTATTACATTCCGGGACCGTATTAGAACCGGGACTCTATTACATTCCCGGACCGTATTAGAACCGAGACTCTATTACATTCCCGGACCGTATTAGAACCGGGACTCGATTAGATCATAATCACAAGGGCATAAAATTTGCATTAAGAGCGAATGAGAAATATGCTATACAACTAGAAAACAAAAATAGTAGTCCACAACCTCTTACTGGAGTGGAGAAAACGTGTTACACAATATACATCGCTAATTAAATTACAATTTACATCATCATACTTCCATGGCAGGTGATTTATTAAGTTTTATTTGACAATTTGAAAGTGTATTTAGGGCGAGGTAACGAATAAATATTAATTAAATGATTAGCGGCATTCTGAACCAAATTACAATAATATAGAATCCAGGTCAGGGACAGGGATAATATCAGCAAATGTTGTAAACCGCACTACCAATGCCTTCCACGAAGAATCCGGCTAATGATGGACAAGGCATGAATATGCACCATCATGTTCATTACAATGTACATGATGGTGCATAAACTGTATAAAAATATAATCTAATGTGGTCAAATATTGATGAGCTGAAAGCTGCACCATCAAACATGGCAGAGGCTGGCGTAACCAATGCAGCAGCAGCAGCAGCAGCAGCAGCAGCAGCAGCAGCAGCAGCAGCAGCAGCAGCAGCAGCAGCAGCAGCAGCAGCTGATTACTTTACATAGGGCAGTGTCTTCAATTATGAAGCTGTCCGTGTCCCTTACCAGAGAACATACAAAGTTCCCCAACCAATCGCATACGTCCAAATAATCTCCCTAATATTTGATACCTTACTTATACACCCTTTTTAACCCCACGTAGTAATACAGTTATTTTTAGACATGGAAAGCCATTAGCTGCTGGCCTGTTGCTATTTGTTGTAGCTGTTACCAGTTGTTGCTGCTGTGAACCATTATTTACTCTTTGATCGCAATGGCTTGTGGTTCGAATTTAAATCAGATTAACGTTAAACTCGGCAGAGATAAGGTGACTCACAGAGCTCTTTATGACATTGGGAGGCGGCTAATGATAAGTATATCATAAAATGTAGACTGTGTATTAATAGTTTCAAGTAATTCAGTAGTACAGTGTGATACTATCCCCTAACATTGTGGGTGTATATTCTTTTCAACATTGCTCACTTGCGGTTGACAGTTGCGGGTGGAACTATAAATTTCGTCAGCTTATCTACGATATATTGTAGATAATCATATGACAAAAGTGACATGTCAATTTACTGGCCCGTGTCTGACATGACCAACTAGTCAATCGCCTATATGATACAATACCGAGGATCTCCATGTAGCTTGATGGCAACTAAATTGCATTCCAGACACAATTTTGTGACTGAATATAAGAATATATTGATGATAGAGAATATAAATGCATATATTATGATCATTATTGTTTGATTAAAATTAAATATATAGAATATCACATTCCAAAAATTGAAAGGATGCAGAAATATGTGTCAGTAGGTGCCTCCTCGTTAGATTTGCAACTTCGCACTGCTGAACATGGAAATGGAGAGTTATTCAGTGAAATTCTAATTTCAACAGATTCCTGGAAACTTCAAACAAGAAAATTAATTTTACATTATTACATTTTAAATTCTACAGCCCGGCGATGGAAACGCGGAACGGTGCGATACTATATACAATTGTAAATGTATCTGCACGCATAATATCTAATTGACCGCAATATTGCTGGCAATAAGGCCAATTCTATGGTTTGCATACAATCAGTGTTGCAATTAGAGGCAAAGAGTGATTATACTAAAGAAAATTAACAATAGAGAGTAATGCGTTGGAAAATATAAGACCTCCAGCTTTCATCTTGCTGTCTCTCTGCAAAGAGAGGAAAGAAGGCCAAGCAGTCTGGGTGGGAGAGGAAAGATCAGGAACCCAAGCAACTGAGTCTCTCTCTCTTCTCTACTATTCAGTTGGTACTAGGGAACTTGTGCAAGCTCCATTGCATGCTATTACCATAGCATGTAATAGCATAGCATAGTTTCCATAGCAACATTATTAGTAGATGTTGCATGAAGGTAAACACAAAATAAAGCTGCCCTACAATATAGAGCTAACAGCATAACAGCTGCCAGTAGTGATTATACTGTAAGTATGTACAATAACAGCAGCAGGTACCTTGAGGCTATACACTCTCAGATAGTAAGATTTGCCCTCATTGTCCTTGATGAAGGTCAGCACGCCTGTACATCTCTTGTTCCATCTTCTACTGTTACCAGAAGTCTGGTCAGCTAGAAACACTTGAACTACAGCAGTTGACAATGACTACAATATACAATAGTAGTTGATACATATCAGCTCATACATAATACAAACAGATAGACAGACCATACAGAAAAAATCCAACCCAGTATGTACCCCGACAGTGTCGCAACAACGGGTCCGCACCTGAGACTCCCAAACCAAAACCCTAACCACCCGACCCCAACTACTCAATTGCGGTCCATCAGTTATGAGCCGTCTGTACCTTACACCACGGTTTTATTTGCTGTGTTGCTGTCTGTACCACAAACAGCAAAATCAAAATGCGTCTCTAATTTAGAATTACAGATTACCCAAGAATTAGAATTACTTGGCCGATCAATAGAAATGGGATATGAAAATATAGGATTTACTTTAAATGGCTTTAACAAAATAATTCAAATTAGACAATTTATTATTAATTAAATTTAGAATTATCAAATTAATTCAAATTAGACAAATTATTATTATTATTATCCATTGATTTTTAGTGATTACTAGTTTAAAAAACAACAAAGTCCTCGTTGCCAAGATGAAAATGTGACAAGTCGATCTCCAGTTGTGTTTTGATGAGCTAGTGGGATGCAAGAATGGTGTGAGCAATTGAGAGTCAAAATCAACATGTCGTTAGCAAAGATTCAATACAACATGTACGTTATAATTCCACGACGGGAGGCGAGCGGAGCGAGCCGTTAGTCGTTCTATGATAACATGTGCACATACAGCTAACCACCA
>JAOQGN010118195.1:0-11719 GCA_027564295.1 Himantozoum antarcticum
CATTTAACTCTAATTTGTACGCTTGTCCTAAAGACATTCAGCACAAATGAACGTTGAAATGTGGCACAACTATATGAATTCTGCTCTCAATGGGAGACTGAAATTGGTAGACGAAAGATAATTTCATAGTAAATAATGACAGTTGAACACCGACCTGACTAATTTGAAATCTTCCTGTAGTGTTGTGAGAAATCCTTCACTGAGCACACAGAAATACACCTCTCTCAGCTTCAATGTATAAATTATATATTGTTGGCAGTTGGAAAACCGGATGGTAAGTGATGATTGCATTGTAGGGCTTGTACTGGATAACAAATATCTTGATTCTGCTTTTAACAAAATAGAGATTTTTCGGCCAAAGAAAGTAGACCAGAAAGTAGAACTGTCCGGAATTATAGCGGAATGTCTCCTAGTACCCTGTTTAGATGGGAGAATGTCTGTAAGAGGCCATGATTTTTCTCATATATCATACGCAGAATGTTGGCCATGGAATCTGCGTCTGCTTTAGCTAGATAATCATCTCAACTCCAACTCTGGCATTATCATTTTCATAGCAAGTTTCTGCACCAAAGAGTATAGCAATAGAAATTGTGGATATTGGTACCCAATAACTTACTTACGCTGCCGAAGTTCCGCCCTTTTTAAAAAACCGAGAAAGGGATGTAATGGGAGATATTGTTACATAATGGTTATTAATAGTACAGTTGCGACTTAAAATGCAAAGTATTATAAATGGCAATGAATGGCCTTATAAAATGTAGGCCAGCAGGTACTGGTAATGATTGCTTCATTGCATTCCATATCTCACCTGCTTACCAAACCTAGAGGCAGGCAGTATTTTAGCTATGCTATGAAGACACTTGAGGATGTAGGGCTGTTTCTGGTGATACACTTTGATATCAGCAATCAGTGATAGCACAGTTGTCTGTGTGTAGGAGTTGTCTTCTAATAGCTTCATCTGTATACTGGGGTCGGACTCCTGTTCCACGAGCCTACAGATGGAGAGATCAAGCAGCAGTAGCAGAAGAGATCAGCGTGTTCCCTGCTCAAGTGTTGATATAACTAATATAATCAGTAGTAGCGGGTACATGTAGCAACCACTAACTCTCGATGAATAGACGCTAAACGCAATGTAATACAGCACTGATACTGATCACCGTCTAACATAGTACTATCTTCAACACATAAGTAACAATTTGGTTTAAGCTTACATGAGGCATAAGCATTTACATCTAATAATTACAGCAACAAACAATGACAGTGTGGATTAGAATTATTAATTTTAATATTTGATCACTTGTTATATATACAATTGCAACTGATCAAAAGCTAAAATAACTAAATATGCACAATTGGAGTTGCCGAGCGTCTGATCACTCCGATGTTACATCAACCACTTAGCTAAAGAAATTTGACTTACTTGCGAAAGGACAGAAGTTGTCTTATGCTGTCCAGTTCCATTTTGGGTAGTTTTTTGGAGGATGAAATACTGGATATAGAGTTCTCATTTCCTAGACAGTGATCCAGCACGCAAAACTACAATGACATTTATATACTGCTAGCTGTGCCACAGGCTGAGGTGGCTATAAAACTCAGATTTTGTATAACCTGCCTTTGTAATAATCTAGACATGAATAGAGCAAGCTGGAAGACATCCAAAATCAGAAAATGCTTCACCCGGACTTCAGCTAAGAGAATAGGTTAAATCACAGACTTATTACATAAATGTACTAAAATATATAATGTATTAGTATAATTATATGATGTATTAGTATAATTATATAATGCATTAGCATAATTATATAATGTATTGGCATAATTATATAATGTATTAGTATAATTATATAATGTATTAGTATAATTATATAATGTATTAGAATAATTATCATGATAGTGAGGTGAGTACATAATAAGTCAATAGTTAGAATTATTGACTTCACTTTAATTGAGCTCTAATTAACAAAATGAGGATATGCTCACAACGTAGTACTACTTTTAGACCTCTCCTTAGTTGAACAGTGAATCGTTCTAAAACTTCACCCCATATTTAATGCAATGTTATAATAACTGTTGATACAGCATCAGTTTTTATCATCACTTTTAAACGCTATTGTAAATCTTCGCTTTTATATATTTAATACAGAATGGATAAAATATTTACACAATTATAAACCAAAACGACTCACTAGATAACGTGATCAGTGTGATGTGCAATGAGCTATATTATTACCTCCATGTTATGTAGGAACCTCTGTATAGAGAAGTCATGACATAGGAAGTTATCTAGAAGTAGCTGGAATGTCTTGCCACTCAGTCTAAACGGCAGTTCACTCAGCAACAGCATCTGCAATACAGTGTTGATTACATTGAAAAAGAATAAACAGCACCAGAGCTCTCCAAATGGGCTCCATCGGTGGGCCAGTGAGCTGCAATCTACATGTACAATGAATCTATTCATTGATAAGAGGAATGTTTTCAACCGTCTCAATCGCTAAATGCTAGTTCTAAAGTTTCGCTCATTTGGAGTAACCACCAGTATTATATAGCCAAACAGCAATTACCCACACATCAAGATGGATACTGTGCTATTTCCACAAAGTACAACTAATGTCGGAACACCACGGGGAAGTCAAGTCGGGCCCATATTCCGGCTTGCATATATCAAGGAGATGGTGTATATATCAAGGAGATGATGTATATATCAAGGAGATGACTCCTCAACTGGAATTGATCACCAAGTATGTAGACAACCGACATATTCGTGTACCTTTTCTGCAAGACAGTTGCTCAGAGCCGGCTTGATGCACACTGTAATAACTGTAATAGATTGCACTAATATTTCTAAATAGATTTAGTAGTATTAGATATTCATAGTAGTCACCTAAGTCTGCATATTTAAATCTCATCGTTCAGGGAGTTATTCTTCCCTGTTTGTATTCTCGTGCATGGCAAAGGCAATTCCTTTGTTGTAATCAGTTTTTTTTGTAACTATATATACATGTAGCATTCTATTTATTTCAGCATACACACTAAATGTGATCGGACAAGCTGTTTTACTCATGGAATTTCTTGACTCATGATATAAAAGGCCATGCAACAAGCTTTCCTGATCACTTCTCACTTGGACTCACAGAGTAGCTTTTTTTCTATTATGATGTTTTTAGTTTATAAGTGGACCAGCTATACCAGCTTACTGTCCTAGGAAGGGCCGTAACTGAACTAAGTTGCAGCAGTTAGCAATCTAGGATGTACACCAAATTGGACCAGCCCAGTAGATGTATATCTACCAGTGAAATGCACCAAGTAGCATAGAAGAGTCAAGCAGAAGCTGGGCATCATCAGTAAAGTCGTGACTAGCCTTGGATCTCCAGTAGTCTTCTAGTTGCCTTCTACATAAGTCACAAGCTGCCAACTCTGTACATCAACGTGTTGTTATTGCCTTCTGCAAGCTCACAACTTAGTGAATTTAGACTACGGAGTTGCTTTCTCTATGAACTAGAAGTTATCTTCGCTCATGTCCAACGTTTGCAACACATACAACATTACACAGCCTGCCATCAGGTACATTTTGCATATCAGCTTACCTGGTCTATAATTTTGTTGAGATATACTGATGAAGAATGCATTTGGAAAGCTTCAATAGACAAGATGGAGGAGACCTCGTGTGTTAGCGTACTTCTTAATGATGACAGTGAGAGGCTAACCCCAAACACGAGAACTATAGGCAGTTTGTCTAGATGATTCCTGTGGGTGGCACAAGATACACATGTGAGTATGAATAAGAGTATGATGAAGTCTTGATGGCCGAGAGGTTAAACCTTCTGGCTATTTAGGCTATCTGCAACCACCACAGATTTGAATCCATCAATGACTTGGGCATGCTCCTGCCACATTTTAGACAGCAAATTCGGTTACAATAATTTCTCATTTGTAAAATTACTAACAGATTTTAACATTCAATATTTTAACATGGGCGACGTAGTACAGAGCTACCGATCAGTGTCTAGGCCAACAGAAAGACAGTGACAGCTCAAAACAGTGATTCAAATAATACTGCATGCCATATTGGCAGTTTCCAGTTACATACCAAATTGTAAGCACTGTATGCGATTAGGTAGCAATAGGATTACCCATTAACAGGAGTAAAAAATACATGCTCAGATTGCACTGTAGATTTAAAGAATTAGACAACATTCAAGACACAAAACTCCTTATAACCAAATATTTCTGGAAAATTGTATGCATCCACAGTAAAGGTAGCGACAAACTTCAAAAGGTTCCCTTTTATCAAATTCCAATCGTTCAGCGTTAGACAGCCTGAGAGCATTAAAATAATTCTGTAGTATAGAGTAGCGAGGACTTACCTCAACACAGAGGACCCAGTGAGCATACCTCATTACAGAGGACCCAGTGAGCATACCTCATTACAGAGGATGCCAGTGAATATACCCCAACACAGAGGAGCCCAGTGAACGTACCTCAACACAGAGGACCCCAGTGAACATACCCCAATACAGAGGACCCCAGTGAACGTACCCCAACACAGAGGAACCCAGTGAACGTACTCCAATACAGAGGACCCCAGTGAATATACCTCAACACAGAGGAACCCAGTGAACGTTCCCCAATACAGAGGACCCCAGTGAACGTAATCCAATACAGAGGACCCCAGTGAACGTAATCCAATACAGAGGACGCCAGTGAACGTACCCCAATACAGAGGACCCCAGTGAACGTACCCCAACACAGAGGACCCCAGTGAACGTGATCCAATACAGAGGACGCCAGTGAATGTACCCCAATACAGAGGAACCCCAGTGAACGTACCCCAATACAGAGGACCCCAGTGAACGTACCCCAATACAAAGGACCCCAGTGAACGTACCCCAATATAGAGGACCCCAGTGAACGTACCCCAATACAAAGGACCCCAGTGAACGTACCCCAACACAGAGGACCCCAGTGAACGTACCCCAACACAGAGGACTCCAATGAACGTACCGACATGAGATGAGCAGGTCCTGCACACAGCTGACAGGCAGGCTACTAAACTCTTCAAATATCAGCACTATCGGTCGGCATCTTGTAGAACCCTTCTTTGGACTCCCTTTTGAGCCTTTCTTTGGGCTCCCTTTTGAGCCTTTCTTTGGACTCCCTTTTGGGCCCTTCTTTGATTTCTAAAAATTAAAGTAAGGAAAAGTCAAGCTCAAGAGGTTGTTTTTGGAGTTCAATTTAAGTTTCCGAATTTTCCCAAAGCAGTCGGCAAATTGGCCATAAGTAGTTAACATTTGACTTTAAAGGGGTTGCGACATGCCAATTCTAGTAATTTTATATGCTTTTTATACATTTTATATGCAAATTTAAGTTTTTCAGTCTTGGAGCTATGCTCACCATACCCTGTTCTATAGCGATATAATACGTAATGCTGTTTCATACGACATTTAGAAATTAGCGTGCAACAAGTTACGTAGTGATATAAAGGAGCAATCTATGAATTTCTTGTGTTTACCAATGTATACTCATTGTTTTATCAAACATTCAAAATAGGAAAATCAAAATTTGGAGCACAGTAAATCGAAACTGCAAATTAGGATCACCCCGGATTGTTCAAAACGAATAATAATTTTACACATACTATATATATATATATATATATAACGTAAAATTGTAGAACCATAATTGCATATCTACTTTGCCAGATGTTGATATAATATTTTCAATTTTGTACGAAATTACAACTTTTAGCAAAATATTATACAAACACTGGCAACTCTGTATTGGTCTTTGGCAATGTAGATTGGCGACATTTCATACAGCCTAAGGTTAGCGTTAGCGAGAATGAAGGTGACATGATACCTTCCATTACCTTTGTACTTAGTGGCAGTTTATACATCCGGTACTCGTTGGGAAAGAGTCATGAAAAACTAACCTGCCTTCTTGGACAATATTTGTGAAGGTAGATTTTATCGTAATAGCAATGTTATTTTATATTGTGATTCAACAAAACATAAACATGATGATCATTTACAAGCAACAGCAAGTACACTATTTTATTCATGAAATATTCACATATGACATATGTCATATGACATACGACAGGCATACAAGTGAGTTTATTGACTTGTAGTACAATGATTTACAAAATATTACAATTCAGATTTATTGAAAATAAATTAAATACAAAATATATGCAATTACAATACAAATACTTCGGAATTCTTATCAATTGAAGAAATAATGGCTATATAACTTCAATATTATGTTATTTATATAATATTAAGAAGTATTTCATTTGATGTAGATACTGTTTGGTTTGTTATTTCCTCATGTGATATGCAAATGCAAACCAATTTAGTGGAATTTGGAGTTGTGTCCCTTGGTCATAATGAGAAAACTCCAAAAAGGAGTACGGATTTGGTCGTGTAAAAACTACTTTAAGTAGTTCGCATTCGCCATGTCATCGGTGTACACATTAATGGTTTTCTCAAAATCTACAAATGAGATGTCTTACAACGCAACATACTACCATCAAATCCTAATCACAGGTGGTAGTAATAGGTGAAGTTTATACCCCAAGCCAAGAACATCCAGCACTATATGAGCACTGGCACCGGATTAATCAAGACTCATTCAAAGCTAATAACCTGAACAGTGATCTCAGTTATAAAGTGCAACGATTCGATAGAACTGCATAAAAAATGCAAATTGCAATTGATTTTTAACAAGAAAGTTAGTGCAAGGGTAGAGTCACGTCTTATGGAAATATATAAAAGGGGTAGACAATGTGGTGCTAACTTTTTTGACTACTTCAGTTGAGATGAGCCACGCTATGACAGGCCACGGTAGCCCATTTTGTAAAATTTGTTATCAATGACCAGACCTGTCAAAGCGAGTCGAAGGCTTTAGACGGCACGTCGTGCCAGATTATAGACGTGGCATGTCAAGGAGTGCCGTGACACACCACCGATGGAATTGACCTCAGAACCAATAATTGTATATTTTAATGCGATTATGACATCATGTAGTACTATGATCACCAACCGCACTCTTGTCCCCACCCCCATTCCCATAGCAGTGACATAATTTTAAGCAAAAATCTATTTTTTATACATGAATTCACTGCTTACCGTTGGACTTGATAGTCTGTGTTCTAATCTGCTGTACCACTTTTCTATGTGAGACCATGTACATAGTGTGGTGGGTATATTAGGCACTCCTTCATTAGTGTAACTATTAGTATTTAGTTGCGAGGCTATGGCCTGCATAATAGTCTTCATAGTGGTAGATTTAGACTCAATCACAGCTACATATGGGGTGACACCGTCACGGATGTAACTGAGGATATTATGATACAGCACACTGTGGTCAGGGGTATTCACACCTATAATACAGCACACTGTGGTCAGGGGTATTCACACCTATAATACAGCACACTGTGGTCAGGGGTATTCACACCTATTAATTATACAATAGACAACAATCACGCTATCATAGTCTGCTTTTCCAATCTCCTGCATTATTTGAAAGATAAGTGTTGTAGTTAATCGTGTGTTATAGTCAGCTGTGTGCTGTTTGCTTTAGTTAGCATAGGGAGCATTTGTGATTGTATCAAAACCACTAAATGGCCTGGAAAACGGATATTGAATCAAGAGTGTAAAAGGCCACAATATGACACAAATGAAATGAAATGGTTCTTCTCATCACAATGCTTATATTACATTTAAGAGATAGTCACATTTCGGAAATAGTCAAAAAGACAATGTTGTTTTCCTATGGTTTTACGATAACATAAACTAATATTTAATACACTAAAATATAGTTGGGTGATGGGGCTGACATAAGTTATAGAGATATAATTCAAATAACTGATGATGTTACATTTATTCCATAGTTTGGGCTTGGATATATACAGGTTAGAATTAGAAATGTAGGCCTATATACTGGGATGTGACTGTAGTGGCAGCCATGCAATGGATTTGGTAAATCATAAGCAAGGGTGTTCCAGCTAAATACTGCTTGTATGCTGTTTGACCTAAGTACGGTTGCACCTGCATTTCCAGCACATTTACCAACATTATGTCATGACTAATTCTATAAAATCCTAGGACAACAACACTACACATTGCAGATGGATTGTAATGTTATGCATTAATAAGTTGTTTATACAAACCAGTAACGATAGCGGCTGCGTGTATTTCATCGCTTGACCTCTTCTGTCCACAAGTATTTATGTAATTAATAAGACCAGTAAAGAGATCCTGAGCAACATCGATATGGATTTCCTGAATACAATACAAGAGTGTAGCAATCTATTATATTCACTGGCAATTGGTAGATATATAAACATTACTGACATCGTCTGGATATTCCACGACTCATCACAAATAAGACTGGAACACTGCTACTAGGGAAATTGCTAATGCACGTGTTCATCAATGTATTATTCCATTAGCAGTATAATAGTGAAAATAAAATGATTTTTCCCACGGACAATTGTGTGGCGAGCATCCAAAATGGCACTCACTAACTAGTATAGAAAAAGTGAGATAGGTACTGACAGTGATCTAATTTAGATCAATTGATAGGCTCTATTTTATTACTAGCTCATATGCCCGTGGATTGAGCGCTGTGACTGCCTGCCCGTGAGAAGTAACATTAGGGGTACCAGCTTCAGCTGTAATATTAGGGGTACCAGCTTCAGCTGTAATACAGGGGTACCAGCTTCAGCTGTAACATTAGGGGTACCAGCATCAGCTGTAATACAGGGGTACCAGCTTCAGCTGTAATACAGGGGTACCAGCTTCAGCTGTAACATTAGGGGTACCAGCTTCAGCTGTAATACAATACTAAAATGGCTGAGGAACTGCTACCGACCTGCGATATTGTTTGCAGCTCAGAAGACAGATAGTAATAATGTTCAAGTTGGGCAGTTCCGAGACCACGTTGGCTGTACACATAGTCACCTAAATAAAGATAGGAACATGGTCTAAAATTTAGACCAATCCATGACATAAAACCAATATGACTATACAAATATAATGATATCAATTTCTGTAACATCATTGACGCCGAGAAATGCATAGGCCATACATGGCAATAAATTGACGGAAAAAAAAAATCAAAAAATTAATCTTATATACCACTAATTAACTAGGTACAGTTAACTAGGTAACTGAGTGCATCACTAGTACTAGTATTGCACTATTATGATTGTATTGTACTGTATAATTCTATAATTGTACAGTAATACTCTTAAATAGTCTTAAATCAGTGCCGTTTGAATGGTAAATTAACCAATCACTATCAATCATCTGATTTCTCATTGTTGGGTCAAAGTTAAACTGTTTAACAGACATGTATATGAACCCTGAAAAGACCAATCATTCGAAGGTGTAGAGATTAGTTTCATGCAAATATCGCCACATGTGGCGTGCTGAACTCGAAACTTGCAGAATGATAAATTACAGTACAACATATCTTCATACGATTGATAACGTTTAGAAACTCTAGCCATCTCTTCATTAAAATGCAAACATTTCAGTGATTGTAACGATACTTCGAGTCCATTCGATTCTCAATATGGGATTAAAGATAATAAATACGTGAATAATAGCTAGAGATTAGGGCACTCACTTGCTGAAGGATGCTTTCGTTTTGTTCCACGAAATGAAAATTCACCCTAAAAAAGAATGAAGTTAGTGGTATCAGTAGGCGTAACCTCAGATTGTCGTTAATATACAAGAGGGTTGGTGTTCCGGATTTCCATTCTTGTGACCTCACAGTACAACTTCTGCTCTAACCCTTAACCAACTAGTCAAATCTGACCCAGTGGTAAAAATCTAATCTGACTTGGTGACAAATTTAAATATATAATTTTTAATAATATTTTTAGTGGTTTTTAAATAATACTGCTTAATGTTTTCCATACTATACTAATTTGCAACCAAACCTTACTGACTGCAATCTACAAACTGCTTCTAGTCTTCTTCCTTGCAATGAAAAATGTATGCATAATTTAGCAGCAGCCAGCCACACTAAGCCACATTACTAGTGTTGAGTGATATGTTAAATTCAATATCAGATTAATCAGAATGAATTCTAAACAGATTTCAATTAGAATAGAAATAACAAATTTATAATAGCAATTATATACTCAATCTCACTATATGTGTATTAATATTATTATACTCATAGGCCTACCATGCAAGTACGCCTATGCATAATTGTAAACAAAATTTGGAAAGTTATTGATTTGTATTACAAATTCGGTATCATGTAGGCCTAAGTAAATACATGTAGCTATAAAGCTAATATTCATATATTTGTTGTCACACTAACAATTAAAATGTATATTTAAAATCAATTATGATAAATAATTTAATTATAGTAAATCAATGATGATATATGAAAAGGTAAGAATGTCTTTTCCCGTGCACCGGAAATTCTAAACCCAAAATTCAAACCCTAAACGGACAACCCAATCACCACGCAAAAATCTTATGCTATTTTTAATAAAAGTACTGTATCTTTTCAATATTTTCCGAGTCGATCGCTTATTAGACCAATTACCCGCAACCTAAAACCCGAACTATGACGTGGAGAAAAATTGAAAAATGACTTTCACTAAAAGCATGAGACATTCCTACCATTATAACATTGTAATGTAAGATGAATATTTAGTCGGTCTATTAATATTTTATTCATAATTTTAGTCAAAGCTATGGGTTAATGTCGCTATGTCTATGTGGTCCTTCACAGAAAAATATTAAGAACTAATATTAATAATATTTAGATTAAATATTGTAATAATTTCTGCCGGGTCTCGAGAAAAGGCACAACTATCACCGGATCCCAGGCTATTATTTTAGGTATTAGATAGGTTTTATTAGCTGCCGTAGATTAGCGTCAAGCTGTATTTATTTATATATGCTCTGTTTGTGCTATCGGCCTCACGGGGTGTTGCCTACCACAAGGGTACAACAGGTCAACGCAAACATTTATGACACAAGGCAATCAATAAGACAATTGATGATACGTATGAGTTAATACATTTTATTCAAATATCATTCCCTAGCAAAGATACACCAACAATGCAACTGCACTGTTGGTGATCCCAGATTAAGAACGAATTCATAAAATAAACTCAGCTACTTATATAGTAATAATGAGGCCAGGTAATCCGGCCTGTTCTCGGGTGACCCGGGCTGATCAAAAATACCAGACCGGGTGACTCGGACTGAAGCTACAAACAATTTAGCAGCCTGGCTAAATATCTACAAAGCAATGTAAACAATCCATTTACAATTATCTATTCAATTGTCAGCGTATACACATAGCTAATATCAGTGCTACTTTAATGGGGGCAGGCAAGTTCTGCCACAATATATAGCCTACAACTACATACATAAGATTGTAACAAATAGCAATAATATTAAATTATAAATATAAATAAAATTGAATATTAAAATTAACATATATAAATATAAATTGATAAATATGTTATTAGATAGGCCTACAGCCCTACAATGATACATTAACACAAATAATTTTTCTTAAACTAATAATCTTACCATAATAATATTATTAATAATCAATTGCAAATAATTATATTTAAGTTAAGTTGCAAGCAATGACATATCCCTTACCTCTGAATACCTCTGAAGAATAGTACACGCTAGGTCACCCGATATAGTGCAAATTTTGCGTGCCTCATGTGGAT
>JAOQGN010118306.1:0-11718 GCA_027564295.1 Himantozoum antarcticum
TGTCGAAAATTGCTGAAAACATGCCTTACAAATTCTAATACTGTGAGCTTACCTGTGGTCCAATCCTAACAAATTAGATATCAAACGACAGCTGAAACATTGATTGACCATTATATGGTGGCAAATTTATTCTAGCAAGAACACTGTAATGGCAATAATGCACCACATATAGTCTCCAATGTGAACTATTCCTTTAACCTTAAGATTTGAACAGTATGCCTAAGTATATTCATCTTCATAGCATAGCTGTACCAAGTTGTGTGAGGTGCCAACACATGATCACATGATAGTCCCAACTTTTAAGTATATATTAGAGTAATATGCATGTTTAATGTTTTCATTCATCATGCTTGTCTTAAAATTCACAATTTCCATGTCACAATAACACTCAAGTTACTGTGCTTTTTGTGGCTAGTGCATACTTTAGCTTGGTGCAATTTGTTTGCGATTAATTTCAATGTTTCCAAAACCAACCCAAGCTCAATCCCCAAACTTCATACCTCAACCGCCAGCCCACATATCTAATGCAGCCAGCCCACATATCTAATGGAGCCAGCCCACATATCTAATGGAGCCAGTCCACATATCTAATGGAATATGTTTGGAGATTGTGGTTTGGGGTCGGGTTGATTTTGGAAACCTTGAACAATACCACAGAAATTGCACCCTTGCGGTATCAACTGTAGTAGCCACGCAGTACTAATGATAGCCTTGTCGGTGTCGGGCATAATCGTATAGCCTGACACTGAATTGGTGTTATTTCTCGGTATAATTTGTAATAAATACATAATTTACTTTGTGTTATTATTACCATTGATTGCATTACAGGGAGGTTTTCCATTCAGCACACGAGACTGTGGTTGGATTGTGAGTGATTGCACGGCTGAAGGATTGAAAGCTGTTATGCATTTACAGGAGAAAACTGGCAGCTTACTTCGTGAAACCATCCCAACTGAAAGATTAGAGCAGGCGGTTGATGTGGTATGAAAATAAAGAAATTTTATACCAGGAATTATATCTTATAAGTACATGGAGTGGAGCTGACTTCCCTCGTTGTCATGTTTGATGGAAGCTGTCGCCAACCTAACTGCTTGTAAACAGTAAACACAGCCTATAAAACCACCTACCTAATAACCAGTCAATAGCGAATCAATAGTGCCACTAAGTTATTCACTTAGTAGTACAATGTAAAACATAAAAAAAACTTAAGCAGTGGAACTTCAAGTAGTGGTAATTGATGCAGTGGGGATTAGTTGCCTTTCCACAAGTAATGTATTTCAATATTATAATTTGCAGCTTCTGAGTATGACTAATAGTGACGGAGGCTTTGCAACATATGAAGATAAGAGAGGGGGTGTTATGCTAGAGCTTCTCAATCCTTCTGAGGTTTTCGGTAAGGGCTAATTTAGGTATCATTTACAACTATGACTCATTTTATCAGATGGTTGACTAGGATATGGGTTTAATAATGGTTCGATGGTTTTAATTTGCTCTTTTATTAACTGGCCAATAAAAAAATGTGGGATGAGCTCAAAAAAATTGAATATGAATATTTTTTATTAATAATAATTGTTAATTTTTTTGTTATTTGCTAAAGTAACTTAATAGAAAATAATAACACTCATAGAGTGGGACCTGAACCCGGACCGTTTCAGACTCAGCGCAACCGGAATTCGTATCCGTGCCAAATATATCAACTCTATTGTTAATAAATATAATTATGCCATTATTATTATTTTGTGCAGGTGATATAATGATAGATTACACGTATGTGGAATGTACATCAGCTGTGATGCAAGCACTTAAACACTTCACAGACAGCATGCCAAACTATAGACAAGAGGACATTGGGTAAGTGCCTCTTTGTCATTGCAGTAGATAGCATATGGAGATAACTGAGGGGATTTGACATAATTATTTATATTTTCATATGTTCATATTTATGGTAGGATAGCAAGCTAAATTTGACTGTATTTCTATTTTATTTTACACTGATGTTATCACGCTAGATAGATATAATACGTTAATATACACCACGCAGACCATACTAGGTCATCATTTCAATGCAATCCTAAGTTTAGATCCTAAAGGTGTGGTATTGAGGCTCATTCCATGGTCAGTTTGGGGTTGATCATGGATTGACAGACCGTGTAGATCTATCCAATTTGCTCATGCAAGCGCGTGAAAGTTTGATAATAAAGAGTGATGTACTCAAGATTATAGCGACCAATACGCAAATGGTGTGTGGCATAAAGGTGTCTTTTAGGCCTAGCTATTAAGTTTGAGGCAGTGATCAAGCTGGGTGTACTTCTGACATCCCTGCTCCTTAGCCTCCTTTGGCGAAATGCTGTACATTTCTTTTTGCCTTATAAGAATTAACAGAGAGGTAGCGATATATCCTGGATCTATTTCCAAATCAAAAAATACACAAAATCAAAATAACTACAAACTTAGCAATGCAATGCAACCAACTGAACTATTCTGACCAATTGTCCAAACAATCAATGAACTAGAGCAAGGGGGCCCAAACCCTGGCCCACTCGCTCTTTTGAAAATATTGCATCGAGTTTTGTGCAGAATTAGAACTGTGCAGAACTTGGTTAATTAAATAGTGTTTGTGTATACCTGATTCTACTGGAGGATCTATTCCATTTGTTGTTAGTAATTCATATTTGTTGTTAGTAATAATTAATTTTGGTGAGTAAACTATTTGCAAAACATACTATCATTTTTAACCTCATTGCACTTTGCAGATAAATTGTGTGATACCACCACAATTAAACAAGGTGCAAAACCAGTGGAATTGGTCCAAAATAGTTTGTAAAAGTGGTTGAGAGGTACATGTGGGCAAACGATTATTGAGCCCTAAATGCTGGGCGAAATCTGTAGCCCACTAAAACGTGGATTTTAAATTTGGCCCGGTATGAAATGAGCACCCCTGAACTAGACACACAAACAGGTAATTATTATACAATATCAAAAATGCAGTTATAAAAGCTTTCTAAGTTGAAAGAATAGCTGCAGGCTTTCAGCTATGAATTGGCCTGCAGCTACAGTCCCGCAAGGACTATCAACGAGGCATGGGTATAGTGGCCAGCAGATTGACAACCAGGCCTGTGTTCCTCATATATGTTTAATTCAACTGTAAATTTTTTTATTCCATTTACTCTGTACAGCTGCAAAAATATGGAGTTTACAAAGATGAGCCTTTCCGTAAATAATTCGCGGGACAATCGGAGACAAATCCATTAAAGCCAAGCAAACTAATGACTTTAAAAGCATGAACTTTACAGTTCTGTATCAGGCTCCTCGAGAGCTTTCAAAACGTATGTGGAATGTCAAATGCATTCAATCTTGTTCAGTCTACAACCAAAAGGGTCGGTCACTCGTGGGACATCAGAGAAATTTCAGAGGTGGCTGTATTCAGAGTCAAAACTCTCTGAAGTGTGCAAAATATCTAAGTCGTTCTTCTACCAAACTAAAATTGAGATGTGTATGGTGCTTAAAATTCGAAAATTCAGCTTACCTAAGTGAATTTGAATACCAACTGTAGCTGATTCAAAAAGTTACTCGCGGGACAGTTCTCACGAGACATTTTGGCAAAGTGGTAGATTATCCTTTTAATTGTAATGCCATTGCATTAGTGTAATAGTGACAATTCCTAAAGGTCCACAAATCAAAATTATAACAATTACATTGCCTTTAGATGACTATAATGCAAAAGTGTGGTCTGCATTTTAGTCAGCATGTGATTCTGCAAAAAAATGTGGTAAAACAACTCTAGAAAACAGCAAATCAATTGCACTTGATAGCAGTAGGCCTACTATTACAGGAACTACATATTGCGAGAAACACAAAGAAACTGAGAATATCACTTAAAATGTACCCTTTCATGGTTGTCCTGCCCATGTCCCACGAGTAACCTGTCCCGTGATTAGCCCAGTAAGTCCGTATATAATGTAGGCAAGTAAATGAAATTAATAGAGATATCTTCTAACAGAACAACATTGTACGTATGGAGTGATAGTATTCTTATGTCAATATAACTGGAGATATACTAAAAATATCATGGTTTTTAGCGACTCTCGGGGCAATGGTCAAGGATTGGACTTCAAGATTAATTTTACCCATGTGATGGGATGCTCTATCACTACAGCGTTTCATAATATACATATTGCAAAAAAAAAAACACACACAAAGAAACTTCATTATTACTTAAAATTTACCTTATTCATGATTGTCCCAATGAGTAAATTGTCCCGTGAGAAACCCAGCAAGTCCGTATAAATGCAGACAACAGGGTTCGGGTTACTAAAAATAATTGCATTCCCTAAATATTCTTGCCCTAAATGACATTGAAGTGAACTAGAACTAGAACTAAGAACTCAATTTCTACCTAAATTGAACTAGAACTGGAACTAAAAGCTAAATTTGTCACCAAGTTGAACTAGAAATTGAACTAAGAACTAAAAACTAAATTTCTCCCTAAATTGAACTAGAAATAGAACTAAAAACTAAATTTGTCACAAAGTTGAACTAGAAATTGAACTAAGAACTAAATTTGCCACAAAATTGAACTAGAATTAGAACTAAGAACTAAATTTACTATAAAGTTGAACTGGAACTAGAACTAAGAACTAAATTTACCATAAAGTTGAACTAGAACTAGAACTAAGAACTAAATTTTCCCCTAAATTAAACTAGAAATAGAACTAAAAACTAAATTTGTCACAAAGTTGAACTAGAAATTGAATTAAGAACTAAATTTGCCACAAAGTTGAACTAGAATTAGAACTAAGAACTAAATTTTGCATAAAGTTGAACTAGAAGTAGAATTAAAAACTAAATTGACCATAAAATTGATCTAGAACTGGTACTAAATACTAAATTTACCATAAAGTTGAACTGGAACTAAAAACTAAATGCATCGCAAAGTTAAACTAGAACTAGAACTAAGAACTAAATTTTTCCCTAAATTGAACTAGAGCTAGAATTATGAACTAAATTTACCAATATGTTGAACTAGAACTAGAGCTAACAACTAAATTGTTCCTAGATGATGAACTAGAACTAGAACTAAGAAATGCATTGACCCTGTAAATGTTGAACTAGAACTAAAAATGAAGTACATAAGTGAAGCTAAAAATTGGGAAATGAGAGATCAACCGTAAAAGAAATTAGAGATAAAAAACTAAATTCAATATTTAATTACAATCACAGTAGAAACTACTCCCTCAATACTCAGTGCTAAACGGAAACCAGTATAAATCTATGGGCCATTACTTATATAAACTACAAACTCCCAACACTACAACAAAACAAATCCAACTAAATTGATAGTTAAATTTTAGGGTCCCTACAAATGAGAGCTGAACTGAACTAAGAACTGAACTAAGAAATACATATTTTGGTAGTGACAGCTAAACATCGAACTTACTACATATTTAAAAAACAAGAGCTAAAAATTGAACTAAAAATTCTAGTCCCTAGAAATGAGAGCTAAAAATTGAACTAAGAACTAAATATTTTTAAAATGAGAGCAAAAAAGCGGAACAAAGAATTTCAGTCCCTAGAAACGAGAGCTAAGAATTGAACTAAGCACTAAATATATCTTAAAAACGAGAGCTACAAGTTTAACTAAAAATCCCAGTCCCAAGAAATGAGAGCTCAAATTGAACTAAGAACTAAATATTTTAGAAATGAGAGCTAAAAATAACACAACTAAATATTTTAGAGATGAGAGCTAAAAATTGAACTAAGAAATAAATATTTTAGAAATGAGAGCTAAAAGTTGAAGTGAAAACTAATTTTCATTCAAAATGGGTGCTAAATTTCCTCTAAAACTAAAAAATTTAGTTTATATTTATGGGTATTTCTAGGGGCAATTTTAGTTCGCCCCAACCCTGGTAGACAAGTAAAGGAAATTAATAGGGATACCTTTTGCTAACAAAACTGCATTGGATATAGAATAATGGTATTCTTATGCGAGTATAACCGGAAATATGCTAAAAATATCATATTTTTAGTAGCTCGTGGGAAACGGTCAACAAATTGAGTTCATGATCAATTTTTCCAGTTATGGGCTGGGATGTTTTATCATAAAAAAGCACTTTTCATCTTCCAAAATGTATCACTTATTAGGAAAACTGGATATGAGTTTTTGGAAACCATTTTGATCATACAAATCTGACAAAATTCGAAACAGTACAAAAATCAGTTGGTTTCATATTTTGTGAAGTAATATGATTTGAAATTCCTCTCACATCGCAGCTGCTTTAGTTACATTGAAATTTTTTGGACCTCGAATTAGAGAATACCTACCGTGGTACTAACAGATTTCCATGGTGGCAGAATCCAATGTGGATAAAAAAAGACAAGTCCAAATTCAGTTTATTTACAGACAGGCCCATATACATGTTATTGTAATGTAAATGTATGTGCCTCTCAGTCTCTTCTTCTTCGTCGCTAGCACTGCAAAACCTCCTTGGCAGAGTTAAGATGCAGGCCTCAAACACGCTCTGCTAGGGTCAAGAATTATCGGTATTAGCTTCCAGTCTCAGGTCCCTTACGGTTCTTGGCAGGAAACTCTGGAATTAGGCAGTAGTATTTGTGCTGATAGAGGTAGGAAAGTTATGTGCTCTAGAACGAGTGTGTGTATCACTTGCAACAGGATTTAATTCATTTGAGAGGAAAGTTTCTATGACATAAATTTAATTATTTTTGTCATCAAACATTTTAAGTATTAGTTTTACTCTAGCATCCTTTCTTTTTTCAAAGGTTTCCAGACCTAGCAAATTTTGTACATCTGTTAAGCTATCTGTTCTTCCTTTCAAACCACTAATGAATCTCAGCCTTTCTTTGTAATCTCTCTATAGCTTCAATCTTGAATTTGAGGTGCAGATCCCACATCTGTGTTCCATATTCTAAAATTGGCCTACATAAGGTTTTAAATGCAATAAATTTAATACTTTTAGGGGCCAAGTGAAGTGTTCCTCTTATTAATCCAAGAATCTTCATTGATTTGTTGATTTTATTATCAATGTGTTCATTGAACACAAGGCTGTCTGGGATTATAACTCAAGTAGCGGTAGCTACTTGTTCAGTAACGGTTTTTCGAAGGTAATATATATTTTCAGGTTTCTCTCTTCTTGGGTTAAATATCATTAGTTTAGTCTTTTTAACATTAAAATTCATACCCCACATATCAGACCATGATTCTAATTTGCTGTCTATCTAGTCCAAAGTTTCGAAATTCCTGATCACAAGTGACAGGAGAGAAGATCAAACTATCATCTGCAAATAGACTTACTTGGCTACTGATAAGGTCTGGTAGGTTGTTTATATAGATTAAAAATAGCTTAGGTCCAAGTACTGATCCCTGAGGGACCCCAGAAGTGACATTTATTTTTCGACTTGACCCATTTATAACCATCTGTTAGGTTTTTTTGTGAAAGGATATATATCTATGATACACGAAATAATGTGGCTGTCAAAACCTATCAATAGCGTTTTCTTGATTAACATTTCATGTGGGACTACGTCAAAGACTTTGACGCATGATTGTGTGTACTTCTTTGCCTTCATCAACCATTTTACAAATTTTATGGTATGTAATTATGAATTGCGTTTCGCATAAGAGCCTGGTTCTAAAACCATGTTGTCTCATTGAAAGTACCTCATCAAGCTTTTTATTTATAGCCTTAACAATGTGTTCTGTGAGTTTACATGGAATGCCAGTTAGGGAAATTGGTCTATAATGTGATACAATATGTTTGTCACCATTTTTGAACAGAGGGGTGACATTAGAAGGTTTCCGTCTAGGATATGTCCCTTTTTAAGTGATTTATTTATTAACAATGTGAGACATTCGGCAAATTCACTATTTATTTTCATCAGTCGAGCTGTTATTTGATTGGGTCTCAGCGGCCTTTACATTTTTTTAAACGATTTATCAAGTTTGTTATTCCGCTTACTAACACCTCCAAACCTGGTGGTAGTGCTTTATTTTCCTTGTTGTTACTGCTGTGCTGTTGCTCCCTATTGAGCGGGCCTCTTAGGCCTGAAGCTTGTATGAGCAGCAGAAGCTAGGTGTGAAATGAAGAGCTCACAAGAGCTATTAATAATTTCACTTTTAATTTCTGTATACGAATTTCTATCAAGTTGGCAGTGCTAAATTGCATCTGGAAAAACTCATTCATAAAGTTGAGCCATTACTTCCAGGTTTCTCACAATGTCATCAGTGTACAATACTCAAAGAGTTCTTCTCTTCCTTTAGTTAGGGTTTTCACATACGTAAAGAATGGTTTGGAGTGACCGCTCTCAAGCGGCAACACAAGGCTTTTATGGAAATAAGTTGTTTTCAGATCTTACTGCTTTTCCGAAAAGTCGTCGTTCTTTTTTATACTTGTCGTATAGGAAGGGGTCTCCTGATATTTTATAGTTCATAAATAGTATTCTGATAGATGTATTTTTTATGGTTTTTGTAAACCATGGAGGGCTATTTGTGTACATGTTTCTTTACAGGTATAGTTTCTTTGACAGTTTGCATTACTATGTTTTAAAAATGATTTCATATGTCATCAACCTTGCTTTCTGTTTCAATTTCATATCTGCTAAATCTTAAGCTAGTTTCTCAATATTTTCATTAAACTTATTCAAGTTCATTTTGTTATATAACGGAACGGCGGGTTTGCCATTTTCATTTTTGTTCAATTTTACAATGTCTGTTTGATTTCTAAGTATTTAGATCTAACGTATTTCCTTTTATATGAGTGGGTTCAGTTACTAGTTGTGATAGGTTTTCAAAAGCCAGTTTGTTAATACAGTTTTGATGCAAAAGTTTGTGTATTTTATCTCATTGTTTAGGTGGGGTATCTTTTGGTTCCAGTCAACAGAGGGTAAGTTAGAATCACCCAGAAGCATTAGGTTAAGATCATTTGATTTGGTATTAGTTTTAAGTGCTTCCAAAAGCAGTTCCAAGTGATTGGTCTCTTTAGTACTTGGATTGCTATAAGTAAAGGCGATAATTATTTGTTCTTGTTTTCCATGGATTATCACCGTTACTGTTTCCATATCACCCGGAATGGGGATATGTTTGTGGGTAATAATGTTTTTGATTGCAATAATGACTCCATCGCCACAAATATTACGATATTTTCTGTATACTGAAAATTGTTTTGTAACAAAGAATTCTTCACTTTTTATGTTTTATTATCTGAGTTTCAGTTAAGCATATTACATCATACATGAAATGGCTTTGAATTTCTGCAGCTTATTTTTAATAGATCTTGCGTTTGTGTAGTATATTTTTGGTTCACTTCTGTCCACTTGCTGTTCTTCACATGAAACATCTTTGAGTTTTTCACCTTATACACTTCTCCAGTATCATCTCTAAGCTTTTGTAAGATCTATTTTAGCAAAGATGGTTTGTGGTTTTTCATTATATACCCTCATTAATAAAGTCCCACTTTCGTGCCTTTGTTTTCAGTAAGTTGAATTTTAATAAGGCGAGATCTCCCATTCTCAACATTTTTTCTTCCCAGCCTGCAACTTTGTACAATTCTGTCTGTAGGAAAAACAGATTTCCGCTAGGACGTCATTTAGTTAATTTTCTTCTTTCAACTGATGTAGGCTAGCGCAATTTTTCCGCCTTCACTATCGAGAAAATCAGCTTGGTTTTTGAGAATTAGGATTGTCCTATTTGAAGTTTGGTTTTGAAGTCAAAGAAGCAAGGAGTTCAAGCGGTCCCACTTCAATTCTTTGGTTTATGGCTTCCATATTTTTCTTGGAAACCTTCAGTAACATTTCTGCTTACTATTTCAGCAAAGGTGTTTTAATTTCGTATTGTCTGGTTTCCATTTTGCTTTGCAATAACTTATAAAGTTTGCATGATTTGGGATAGCTTGTCATCAATCAGGCCAAAGCGAACTTCAGATGCTTGAAAGCTAAATTTGGATTGGTTGTCGCATGAGTTACAAAACCAATGTACCCCTTTTTTCGCCAACTTTCCGATGGTTTCGTTTTCATTCTTGGATAGTGAAACACATGCTGGGTGAAACCAGCCATTGCATTGTTCACATTCAATGGCATCTTCATTAGTACCCGTGAAATTTCTATTGCACTTTCTGCAGGCTGCGTCCTCATCATCATCATCACTATCAAGTGGGGTACCAGACCGACGCCCTTCCGTTGTTATGGGTTTTTCTTTTTGTCTCGGAGCTGCTTGTCGAATGTTCGCAGCTGTCAAGAGTTTGTTGCTTCTAACATCTAATTTTTGCGGACGGCTGAATGCTGCCGAAAGTTCAATGCTGCCAATGGCTCAATGCTGCCGGCAACGCTTGACTGCCCCTCATATCCTATCGTTGTCGCCTGTTCACTTTCAACTAAGGCTCAATGCTGCCAAAGGTTTATCGCTACCAACTGCTCACTGCTGCCGACAGGGTAATGCTGCTGGCAGCGTTTCACTGCTAACCAATCCTGATGGCTCACTGCTGTCCACTGCTAACTGCTTCTGACAGCTCAATGATCCCGAAGATTCAATGCTGCCAACGGCTCAATGCTGCCGACACCGCTTCACTGCTCTTGATGGCCTATCGCTGTCCACTGACAACTATGGCTCAATGCATCTAAAGGTTTATCGCTACCAACTGCTGCCGGCAGCATTTCACTTCTAACCGCTAACTGCTTACTGCTTCCGACCACTCAATGATCTCAAAGGCTCATTGCTGCTGACATCGCAATGCTTCCGGCAGCGCTTAGCTGACCACTACTGATGGCTGACCATTGTCGACCGCCAACAGGTACCGACTGGTCAATAATCCCGAAAGCTCATTGCTGCCGACATCGCAATGCTGCCGGCAGCGCTTAGCTGACCACTAACTGATGGCTTACCATTGTCAACCGCCAACAGCTACCGACTACTACCGCTGCCTACTGCTCACCGTCGACAGCTCAATGTGGTCAGTAGTGGTCTCCAGCGAAGTGCTGTCGGCAGCAGTGAGCAGTTGGTAGCGATAAACATTTGGCAGCATTAGCCATAGTGTACAGTGAATAGTTCACAGCGATAGGCCATCAGTAGCATTGAGCTATCGGTAGAAATTAGCTGTTAGCCGGGAGCGGTCGGCAGCAGTGAACGGCCGGATATGATTAACATTTCGCAGCATTAACCCTATGGCAGTGGTGGGCTGGGCAGTGGTTGACTCAATTGTAGTAGCAGCACTAAGCAGGCAGCATTGGTAAGAGACCAGTCGGCATCACTAGTACAATTCTATTGTTGGATCGTAGAATGTTGTAGTAGTTTACTGGTTGTAAACGGAATCCACTTGGACATCTTCACAGATAGGATGCTAGCGGCAAGATCAATCAGTTGATCTTATTGCAGCTGGAAAATTGAGTAAAAATGTCTGAGGTGTACAGTTTGCAGTGCGCTACGAATTTGAAGTTGTCGGCTATGAAGAGAAAGGACTGTTAGCCCACCCGTATCTCCAAACCCAAACTAGACTAGACCAGAGCAATATAGTATAATAGATGGCTCTGAACTAGATATTGCACCTAATTGCTTCTACTAAGTATGCATTGCTCACATTGACCAATATACTGATTACCCTACACGCATTATGTATTGAGCAGCACTAATTTTCACGTTTTCGCGTTTTTATATAACTAGTGAAAATATGACTAGCGAATAGCGAAAAAATAAACGGCGAAATTTTAAAGAGT
>JAOQGN010118417.1:0-11716 GCA_027564295.1 Himantozoum antarcticum
AGAGAAGGGAAAAGTCTGCGATAGCCGTTCAACAAATGCCAAATAGCTGCAGAGGTTACAGTTCAAGTTCTGGACTGCAGACCCACATCGCTGCCACCTGAAAAGAACTGGGCACCGATTTGGTAAAATTCAGATACGCATCTATCTGAACCACTCAGTTTTTGCTCATATTTAATTAGACCTTAACTATAAAATTTAACTGTACTACGTAGGCCTACTGTAAAGATTTGTAACTTGATCTTTTACACCATGAGAAAATTGATAGTGGTGATGCTCCAAACTACAACTTACAACTGAGAGCATCAAAAAGACATTCAACAATTACAAACACAGAGAGTTCAGAGACTTCGTCAAAATTTCATCCTATTTCCTCGAGTACCTCGGGGCGATAATACCTGAACCAGTTGAGATCTGAACTGAATAAGTTTGACTTTAAAATCAAAATCAGGACAACTCTACCGCAGAACAAAACTGAAACGTATGCAATGAATGCGGTTTCATAGCAGTAAATAATCAAAACTGCAATACACTCCTTGCAAAATACACGTTGGTATAAAAGTCAACAATAGTTTGCCATGGGAGAACTTTCATATCCGATAAATATTTTCTGACCTGTGTGGTAACCTACTTGGCACAATAACACAATACCAAGGAGATTAAAATACAACAGGCCTACCAAACTTGTACACACAATACATACAGAGCAAGATACGCAAATTGAACTCTAAAAATAATTACAACAGTATTAAATACGTATTAGGAAATGCCAAGAACATAGGATACTAACCTGTGATTGTGCCGTGTACTTGTGTTCCATTTTTCAACTCGATAGTGACAGTTTCGTGGCTAAGCTTCATCAAAAACCTGAAAAGATTATTATTAGTTGCTTATTAGTTGTCAATTTCTAGTTGTTATGTGGCACAATACAGCGACCCAACATGTATCATATAATTAACAGAAGATGTAGTAGGACTATTATGACGAATAGGCCTATGATAATAATATGCTTTCCAGACTCAATCTGATGCCTTCAGTGATGGAAAACCCAAGCTCCAATGCCCACCATGTTATGAGGATAGGGCATCCAAGTTGCCGTTGCACACTTAACACACACATAATTCGCCTTTTAATAAAATAGCAAAGGATCTTTGTTTATTAACGGTGTAACAATTACGTTCGGACCATTCTCAGCAAACACGGAAATAAAAGTTGAAATATTTTTTGGCAACAGTGTCATTGAATTTCATGTGGAATTACAGACCAGATATTGCAGCTCATAAATGAAATATCTTTAAACAAAAATGGGTCGGCTTGGGCTGGGGAGACCCTTGAAAGAGGAAAATCACCATTCTGAGCTTACGAAAGGGACAGTTGTTTTTCTCAAATAACTATTCTTTGGATTATTATTTAAAAAAAATTTCCAGTGAGACATAACGTCCATACTGAAATACACGGCATTTTTTCAAAGTTCATCTACCCGAACTAGTTGTGGTGCTGCCGGAAATACTCCATTTGTCTTTCCGTAAGGTTTTGACATCGAAAAATTACCACCATCTTGTACCAGTTTACACATAGTTTCAAATTTTGTGTACGAAGCACATTTTGAATGTAGATAATGGCACGAGAAATTTTTTTTACATTGTCAAATTTTTTCTGAGATATTGACAGCTTAAAACGCCTTATGGAAGGGACATTTTACTTACGGAAAGATATACATTTTGAAACCGTGCGCCATAAATGCCGTTTAAATTTTAAATTTGCACCAGGAACAATGTAATGATTAAAGTGAAGTCTATTTCAATAGCTATCGACTCCAAAACCAGATGTTAAATAGATTTCTTGCCATAACCGATCCTTACGGAAGGGACATTATTCTATCAAATCAGCCATAATCTCCACACAATGAGCCAATTCTGTATTTTACCGAGTCAATGTGCATTAAACTGTAATACTATATTTTACTGAGTCAGCTTTCATCATGTTCTTCATCAGTCACCATCATGTAGTTTTCGGTAATTGCAGTCTTGCACCTAACGACATCAATCAGATTAACATGAAATATGGTCTGTATCTAGCCAAGTCCGACTGAAACATTCAAGTCAGTGTTTCTGTAATGTCTAGTGTGTGTTACCCAGTATTCCAGTGTATTACGAACACTGGAATTGTGCTTGTGCTTTTATTACTCCCACATGTACATATGTATTTCGATTTCCAGAATACAGATATCAGCAAAGATCGGCATTTATATAATTTTACCAGTCTTTATTATTTTGTTATTATATCACATCATTAATTAAGTCACTCAGGTTCAGTAGGTTACTACACTGGAACTGTCGTGTACCTCTTGTTGTGGTACAGTATGTAATCAGCAATATAATTATCAGTTTAACTATAAATATTGATAATACTATTATTTTTTATTATTATATTAATTATTATTATTACATTATATTAATAATTATCTCATAATCTACTGCTTTTTCATAGCCAATGACACAGCCATAGTGGACTGCAATGACTACAAGTCGGATTCGTGACCAAACGGGAAAAATCTGTCCCTTCCGCAATGTCCTTCCGTAAGCTGTGGATTTTCAAATGAAAGTGTGTGGGAAGACAATGTATTGTTTTAATACTAAAATTAGAATTAAATTAAAATTATTCAGAGCGGTTGAAATAAACCAAAGCATGCATTTTTTCCAACTGGACAAATCCGTCCCCTCCGTAAGATGGGTGCTCATATTCACATGACTGTATCTTTTGTAATAATTGATGTAACACATTGTGGTTAGTCTCATTGTTTAGGTAAACACCGTGCTTTGGGCTTCGGGCTTAAAAGACCAAAAGGTTCCTTGAGCAGCTCATTTTTAGGGCATCAAGAAATATCAATAATTGCACGCATGAGAAAAGTCATGTCACATTTCAGTACCTTCCACAAGGCGACTTTAAGCCTCTGGGACGAGTAGCAGGAACAATATTGGCGTGAATTATTACATTGGTCTTGTTCACACAGATGATATCTGTCTTTACTGAAAATTTTGAGTCAAACAAATGTTTGATGAGGGTTTTATGAGCAAATAAAGTTTGAAAATGTCCCTTCCGTAAGAAACGGAGTTACTGAGAATGGCCCGTTCCTATCCTCGTAAAATGGTTGGCATTGGAGCTTGGGTTTTCCATTTGTGAAATCATCTGATTGAGCCTGGAACACATTATACTCGTTATCATTACAAACTATACTTCTTCTGATATTTTTCTACAAAATATATAAATTATCATTATATAACTACATGTTGGGTAACAATGTGTCAGCCACAGGAGAAGCAAAGCTTGAGGTGAAGATATAATTATGTTATAAATAAATAAAACAATAGTGATGATTGAAAATTTCAAGGATAGAAAATTGCTTTGTTTTTCATTTTACCACAGCTGAAATCCAAAGGCAAAAACAATATGATAATTTTCTGAAGTTTATTAGAAACCTCATTCAATAGGATCTTGTTGCTAAGCTATGATGCTAGGTGGTGGGAAAACGCAAAAAATAATTTTTCAGACCCACATTCAATCATCCGACACGGAAATGGAGGTCGAACCCAGTGGATATTTAACAGTCTAAGCCAGTTTCCGTTGCATATACTAGACACTTCCACTTGGCTAAAGTTACCAAGGCCACCTATTTTATCCAATTAGTCAGATATTGGCCGCTATTATAGCGGCCAACGACTCCCACTAACAGATTGGCACTGACATTTGGATAACATAAGTAATATGGTAGCCATAGTAACTTTAGTCTGATGGGAGTCTTTGTATGCAACGGAAACCGGTTTGAAATTTCAAATAACTACTGGGATAGACCGTTATTTCCGTGTCAGATGATTGAATGTGTGTAGGCTTATAGAAATATGTGTTTATGATTTTTCTCACCAACTAGCCTCGTAGATAAGCAACAACAACTATGGAATGAAGTTGATAAATCACTTAGCAACACCACCAATATCGTTTTCGTTGCATTTTTAGCTTTTATGACATAACTTCCGTTCGGACTAGAAGTAGTTGGTGCTTGGTGACCTGTGACCTACACAAAGTATTTCAAGGGTGTAGCTTTCCAGTTGCCAAGCATAAATTAATTATGAAATTCTGATTCACCATGGCTTTTTGTTCCTGATTATGATTTTTCAAAGTTGCAGCATGAGGTGCAGCTGAGAAAATCAAGTAAATATACGGGCATATCCACCAGCTCATTTCAGAATGTAGCTCAGATGATATGTTATAATTATGACGTCATCACTTTACTAGTAGGCCTAATGGCGATCGCTGTTCATTGTAATGATAACACTATCAGAAAGACTAACTTTTCATTGCCTGCTTTTTCATTGTATCACACTATTTAAGCGGTATGGATGCACCTCCATGGAACAAAGAAATGCAATGCATAGATTTTGAGGCTCTACTGTGACATTGCTAGGTGCTGTGATGTAGATATTTAGTTAGTGTTTCCAATGTTGTTATCATTAGGTCTACAATGAATAGCATTCGCCATTACTAGTAATGCGATGACGTCATAAATATATAACATATCATCTGAGCTGAATTCTGAAATTATATGCCTGTATATTTACTTGATTTTCTCTGCCGCATCTCATGCTACAATATTGAAAATTCCTAATTAGGGACAAAAACTATGGTGAATCAGAATATCATAATTAATTTTATGCTAGTCAACTGGAAAGCAACACCCTTTAATAATAATAATGCGGCGTTTAGGCCTAGCCAGTTTTACAAACAGAATCCGAACATGTGCAGTGGTTTGTGAGCTATAAAAGCATTCTAAACAGATCTTCAAAGTAATGCAGCGATATTTATGGGCGAGATTTGGACCAGTTTCTTCAATGGGTAAAACTATAGCAGGTTTTAGGTTTGACAAATGCTGCCACTTGTAGTGCCTATAGTACAATCTGGAATCTGTAATGTAATTATAATCTAATGCTAAGACCTGTCACTGTTAGAGACCAGAGTGACGTGCAGTATTAGTTTATTTACTGTCAGTGGGGATTGTCCACTTTTATTTTGCAAGTTCAAAATCTTAGTCTTCTACTCCAAGTCACATTTTCACTCTCAAGCTCACTCAGCTTTTGCTTTCAACAATCACCAGAAAATGCCTTTCTCCCATTTTATTTTACATTTCAAGATAATACTATTACTAGGATAGTATTACCTACTATTAAATATTACTATTACTAGTATTAGGATAATAGAATATACTCATTTACTTATATTTTACTTAGTACTAGTAGTAGTACAGTAGTAGTAGTACTACTTGGTACTACTACTTACTAGTAGTATTAGTAGTGGTGGTAGTATTAGAGTATTGTGATGATTTGTATGTAATGACACTGATCACTAAATACAAAATGATTGTAACTACATTCATGCATTTATTTCAATTCCTCCCAAGTACCAAGCTGCAACTATCTATAGTAATTTGTACTATTGGTGCCAATTTTTAAATGAATGAGATTTAATTTTGTTCTTTGAAAAAATCTAATATTGTACCGTTTTATGACCCCTGAAACACAAGAAAACGGGTACAAGGGACAGAAAGATAAGCATAGACAGATATTATCTGTGTTGAACTATTACTTACCGCACCAACTTCATGATGGGAACTGATATATGAAATTTTAAACTTCCACTTTTTTCTCACCCAGTCACGACCGCTTTCGTTTTGGACAATGATCTCGAATCTCGCGCAAAACGAGAGCAATGGTGATTGGTCATATTTTATTTTTGCTGTTACAGACTTATATAAAGTTATCCCCTCCCCATGATATCATTGTTGGGAATTGTCTTCTGTTTTAAAAGAAGACAACTTGGCCTAAATTCTTTATCAGAGCCATAATTATAGTAGAGCCACATAAGTGTTTACGATATGACTCTGCCCTTGATATGGTATGCTGTATATTGAAATCATAGGCATATAAACTAACTATTAGTACATGTATATATGCCTATGATTGAAATAGACCTTGCAGACTTGCACGGTCTCTTGCAACCTGATACAAAGTATACTTCATTCATTCCACTGTTATTCGGCTTCACTACCTATTTGCATTCATGTAGCAATAATGGCACAATTACTGTAGCATTAATGGACAAGATAGAAGGAAACAAGACTGCTTTGGCAGGGCCCAAACTTGGTGGAAAGTTTATTGCCCCTTATAGTATAGATGCACAGCGATGGATGGAGGTACAACAGAATTCAGTAACACAGTTAATAGTAGCATCTGAATCACTCAGCAAGTACAACAGAAGTTTTAAATTTACATGGCAATCATTGCACCCTCATTGCAATAGTCAGAGAATTGTCCATGTAATAATCTCTGTAACAGGATAACTTCACAGCAACTGGGTAACATCACAGCAACTGTATAATAGGAGTCATCTGTCTACATCGGTATAGTGGTGCAGCCAAAATGTCAGGTACTCCTATCATCGGGGAAGTTAACTGTCTTCTGCTAGTGTGAGTAGGCTCTGCTCTGAGTAGGTCATCGAGGTAGGGTGATTAACCTGGTTAGCGAGACGTAAGAATGAGCATCCATAACAATATTATGGAATGGGGATGGAATGGCACGTTCTCAAGTAATCTTACTAAATCAATGTTTCATTGGATAAGGAGTAAGGACCAGCGGGTAATGAAAAGAGCCAAGTCCCGTTCATTGCCCAGTGGCACTGAAAAATGGACAATATTACATGTCTGCTAAAATAATATATGTAATAATGATAATTAAGTTAGCTTATATATTTATAGAGCACTTCTAGGCTGTGGAAGTAACTATTACTGCCTGTTCACTGGGTACAAGCAGCACACACACTTCAGCGACCTTCCGCCTTTCAATCTCAAATCAGTGAATTGCACCTTACATTGCGTAAAGCACCGGATACCCTTCACAAACACCCTGCCAGACTTGGCTAGGTAAATATATGAGTAGATACCACAGGATTCGAACCCACAACAATATAATTGCAAGTCCAAAGACATCGGTTCGCATCTCACTTACGAGCTAGAGGTTTTTGTCCCGTAGAAGGTTTTTCTTCGCCAATCACATTAATAATATCATCACACAATGCGCGTTGGATTTCCTTCGACTAGCTCCTTGTGCTATTGGATTACCACTTGAAATTTGCCTGGCGGGCACGATATTATTATTACTATTACCTATGTTGTCATTAGTTTTGATTCCAGTAACAATCAGTGGGGAACCTTTTGCTGATCGGGAAAATGGTAAAGTGAAATGTCAATGGGTGTAATATCATAGATTCGCTAGCCCTTTGCAGCTCCATCTCTAACCCAATCAATATAGCTATGATATATTCCCTATGACTTGGTGGTACCCAGTAGTACCCAGTGGCAGTGCTCCGACTACTCAGGTGGCAGTGCTCCGACTACTTAGGTGGCAGTGCTCCGACTACTCAGGTGGAGTGTCATTATCACTTTAGTTCTACTTCTACATAATTAATATTGTATTATTTTTATATTAAAAAATATTAGAAATCGAGACGGACGACAGTAGACGGACGACGACAAAAATATTAGGACGATGAACCATCGGATTTTATTCAAAATCTACACTTTAGTAGGTGCTCGGTTTGAGGGTTAATAATTTGCCTCTATTTGCTACCTCCATGGTCAACAGCCAAAAACTTATGGCCTAAATACATATTTATCATGTGCGCATCTTACAAGAATGTGCCTGCAATAGTTGTGTCAGCCTACCATGGCAGCTCAAAGGTGAAACCTTTCTTCCTGGAATTTTTTAACATAACAAATAACAGTTTGTTTGGAAACAGAAGATCCTCTGAATCTGTCCATCAAATCAATGATCATCCAACTGCAAATACACTAGCTTGAATTGAGCTAGTCATCCCTACCTTGGTAATCAGAATATGCAGTTGAGATGTAAGTCTTTGCTAATCATTCATTGCAGATGTCACACTGCAGTGCCCATGTTTGACACTAGTCGTGTGCCTCAACGTTGGATAATCAGTTTAACAAAATATAAAATGTAATTTCAAATTAGTTGTTCGGAATTAGGACGACCCAAGAATAAAATAATATTATTTATTAGCAATACAAACTTAGTTGAATAAAAAAGAATAACAATATTGTTGCTTCCAATATTTTCATTATTTATAATAATTATTTAAATGCCGTCGTCTTTAAAAATAATCCATCATATGTGTGTCCGAAGACACCCTTAATGTCCTCTATATATTCGAGGCGTTACTCATTATATTGGCTTTTCGTAAAACAACTATGACTGTGAGCGTGGTGTATTGGTTAGCATTGTAGATTTGTAACCCAGTACCCTGGGTTTGACCCCCAATGAGAGTCACTTCATTTCGCTCATTGTAAATGTCAATTGAACGTTGTACTTGATCAGTCGCACTCGGATATGTTGGGTGGCTGTTCACACTCACTTTCAAGTGGGAATAACTTGTTTAGCCTTTGAGGCTATACTGTACAGGGCACAACATTAACCTGTAATGGTTTAATGGTAGGCACCCAGTTATCAGTTAGCACAATCATAACTATGCTAGAGTGAGGGTGACTTTGCTCTAATGTCTGTAAGGGTTGTAGAACCCACAAATGTAGAAATAACCACAAAATGTAGAAATTTTTAACTGCAAATGTAGAAACTTGTAGCCACAAATGTCAAAACTTTTTAACCACGAATGTAGAAATTATGCTCATCCCCAAATGTAGTAATTTTTAATCGCAAATGTAGAAACTTTTTACCACGAATGTAGAAATTATGTTCAACCACAAATGTAGTAATTTTGCGGACATTCATGTTTTTTCACAAATGTAGCTATTTTTAACCACTAATGTAGAAATTAAGTTTCATTGGAATAATTTCAAACATTCTTGGTTTCAACATTGCAAAACATTAGAGAGTTTCAGTCAGGAGTTCTTAGGTCGACACACTTGGTGGCCAACATGTAATTATACTGGACCGGATTGTCCATATACACTGCAAGGCATCGTTGCCAATTACCTAAGAAATTTATTTAGGCACTGCCCTTTCTAAAAAAAACACATGCAAACGTTAATGAACTTAGCTGTTCCCATCGGCACAGAATCTGTTAGCTAGAGGTAGAAACTGATGCCGTCAGCCTGCTACCCTATGTCATGCAAATGTGTGTATTGTGTATCAACTCACCGATTGGAGGACACTCGAGCTTATAACTACGTGCTGAAACCACACTAAAATATTAACAAGGTGATGGATATGGTGAACTATGCGATTTCTGTATCAGGCAAATCTCGCTAAGTTAATGAGATGGGATTTCTACTTTTGTCTTGAAAAATGTCTAGGTTTTGGTTGTTTCTACATTTGTGGTTAAAAGCTTCTGCATTTGTGATTATTTCTACTTTTGTGGTTGATAGAACTTCTACATTTGTGGTTAAAAGTTTCTACATTTGTGGTTATTTCTATATTAGTTGTAAAAAATTTCTACATTTGTGCTTGTTTCTACATATGTGGTTAATTTCTACACTTGTGGGTTCTACAAGGGTGACTATGATGCTGACTAATGTCCTCGTTTATTACAGGAACTTTGTCAAAGTGAGCACGGTGTTGTTACTGTCCTCTCTTACCTGATTACAGGAACTATGCTAAGTTTTTGTCACAGTGTGAGAGGTTTGGTGAAGCTGTACTCCACATCATCAAAGCTATGCGGCAGTTACACATTCATGTGAGAAATGGACACCGTGCTGTGGAACATCCAGAGCTATTTAATCCTCGCTTTCGTCCACTCTATGATAAAATCAGTGAATACTATGAAGAGTACATCCCTGCTAAACAGTATGTATGCTATAAAGTATTTGCCACACTGGTATGAAGACCGGGACTAAATCAGAATTTTTTTCTCTGGGCGAAATAACTGGACGGAAAATAGTACGGAATAGCGAATTCACTGGAGGTCTAAATGCTCAGCGAAAGCTAGTTTCCCCGTTCTTTGATTAGCTTATATATTACCCAATGTTTTTGATTGGCTAATTTCCTTTTACCCATTTTTAATTGCATCTCGTTTTAGTAGCATGGATGGCTTGGCAAGAGGCATTGGCAACAAGCATTCAAAGTAAAATCCAAAGATGCAATGGGATAGAAAATATAACATCCCAATTACAAGGACTCCAAAATGGTGAAATTCAGTAATTTTATGGCTGTAGCTAAAGCGGTAGCAGAGGCTACAGAATATAAATTTACAGGTGAAATGATTTTAATTTTGACTTTTCATTCTATCAAATAACTTTTATATGAAAGTGAAATAGAATCCCATATATCCCAGACTGTTCTATTTATTGTATTGCAAGTCGTTATCAACCATAAAATATAATTTTCATATGTGGTTGATATATAATTCCTAATGTATAATTCATAATATGATAATTCATAATAATAATTCATAATAATAATTCCTAATGGTAATTGTATTGTTTATTAATTATAGAATATAATTACTTCGGTCTTTGTTAACTATCGCTTATAGTATTTTCACCACTAATGTCGCCAGTGTGTGGCATCGACATTTCGGAATGAAATCTCACAGTGTTGCTTTCGCCAGCGATTTCGTTTCAGTCTGGCATATACTTAATGATCAATGTAATTACATTATGTTTCGTACCATCACATTGCTATGTATTTTAGGATAATATGTTGTTTTTTTTATAAATCGAATTTGGTGCTCTAATAAGAAAATTAGCAAAATAATTTTGTAATTAATTTAGTCCTTCACTTGAAACGGACATTAGTAACGTCCTTCTGTTTTTGGCTAAAAAATTACGTCTGAGGAAAAACACTTGCTCGGCATTGATAACATTATATAGTAATTAAACCTCATTTCAAACCACTATACTTCATTAATCGAAGGACGATTTGGCTTACCCACTCTGGGTACTGGTCAAGTGACACTCAAATTAGTAAACCCCATCCAGATAACTACATATTTCTCATGTATTTCTGATAAAATGAGTGTATAAAGTGGTTCAAACTTCGCAAACGCTTTGAATGAAAGTAGATATAATTATTGTGTAGCCAAATCTGAAACGCATACTATTATATTTCGAGAGAACTAGAGCTGAAATGAATTAAGTTTTATTATTCATCAAATGCGTTTTCATTTTCATGTGAAATATAGCCACATTTTTTCTGCTTTACAAATGAACCACTGATCTCCCTTCCTTCTTTAAACTAAACAGACGTCTAACCTCTTTTGTGTTAGTTATTGTCTCGTCTCTTGTTACCAGAACACAAGGACAATCATCATAAAAAAAATTCTGTGGTTGTGAGTAAATTAATATATAATTTATTGAGTAAATTCTGGAGTAAAATATATATTTATAGAAATATTTAGGGAGCCTTCGAGCTCCGAGATCGAGGATGCAATGCCACAAAAAATTAAACGGGAAGGGTCAAACGGGTTGATGCGATTCCAAGTATTAAATTTATTATTTTATTTGTATTTATAAACCATCACTGCATCGCAAGATTCTAGCAAGTGAAATACTCACAGGATTATATTGGCGAGTCAAGTAAATCATCCTGCCTATCGTAAAAGCAACAACATCGATCATTTATACGAATATTTCCCGAATAGTATAAACACAGCCAATCCATTATTGACAGGTCTCAATGTAACAATCAGAGCCAGCTAGAAC
>JAOQGN010118527.1:0-11715 GCA_027564295.1 Himantozoum antarcticum
TCAAGTAGCTTGGCTTACCAGGCTGGGGGTTATGTGCTCACGGTTCGATAGAGTTATGTGCCAACAAACTTACTATCGCCGATCCGTGAGCACATAACTCCCAATCTAAGTGGCTTGGTAAGCCAGGCTACATCTCAAGGTAAAGAAGGGGAGCGACGGGCAACTCCTATAACGAAGTAATAATAGTAACTCGCTATAATGAATTAATGTCATTGCCCATGTGGGAAAGCTAACCACCCACCCCATAAAGCTATTATATAATAGCTTGTGTCATAGCCTTATGGCCCACCCTAACATATAATGTGAATTTAGATCCTAACCTCAGTTGATGCCAACTGCCAAGCCACACACTCACCACCAGTCATTCATATACATAAAGCAACTTGCCCAGACACTAAACCACTGATACTATCTTCAACTCTGTAATTAGAGTAATGATGTACATAAACATACCACAGGAGCAGCAAGTAAAGCAGCCATTATGATAAATCTGTTCCATAGCTTGACATGCGTCACCAACTATCTGTTTATTGCAGCCATAGCAGATGCCTAAAACATAAATTATAAAATGAATACTTGGACGCTTGGATAGTTACTAGTTGGGCAGCATTACCTATTACAGCACATCTCCACAGGCCAACGCCTAAGGCCCTCTGTTTACTATAAAAAGTTACACTGCAGTGGCAACAGCAGCAGCCACAGGAGTCTCTACAGTGGGTAGGTGGGTTAAGATCACGGAGCCAGGTGCCTAATCAAGTTACAAAAATAACAACAAGAATTAAAAAAAGATAAAATGTACAAAAGATTCCAACTCTCAGGCAGTAATCAAACATGTCGCATAACAAAGAAGTTCTTGAATTTGGTATGTAATACTTTCTGTTTTGGAATATCCTTGCGCTGAGAGCATGGGAAGGAAAAGTATGTTGTACATGAGCAGATATTACCAACTTCCTTACTCGAAAACAAAGCTTAGGTGGACATGGGCTAGAGCATCCTACCACCTTACATAATTTTATAGATGATCTTTACAGTATGCTAAATGAACTGGTCTAATAACAATCCTGTAGGTTTCAAAGAATAATCACAGATGATGATTATAATTATAACAACTATTGCAGATTGCTCATAATACAGTAATAATAATAATTATAATGGGTATAATATTACTGTATGTTACTTTGGACAACCATAGTCAAAGGATAAAGCAGTAAAATGTGCACTGTTACATCTGATCATATAATACTAGTGCTGATGAGTGGAGAATAACCACTATTATAATGTACATGTATATTGCATTATATACAAATACAAAATTATATACTATTTAATACGAAATGGATATTATATGTACTATAATATGTAATGTATATTTCCTTATCTGATAATTAATTGCCACATAGAATCCAGTCCCTTTCCAGACAAAGCAACCTTCTTGAAACGAGCAAAAAAAGCCAGCAATATTAAATTGGATACGAGCTGCGCATAGACCTATGACATTTATGCAACCATATATATTTGCAATGCATGTACTGTGTTCTATTGGATCTATGGAAATTATGGAAATTGGAAGTCGTGGAAGCTATGGAAATCTAATGGAAATTGTGGACCATTTTCCAATGTGATGTCACACCTGAAAGGCTAGAACCCATCTGTAACAGCAATAAGTCTCAGCATTTGAAAAGCTACCTATGCCTACTTATCATTCTGTTTTAAATATGACGACCATGTTGAATGTAGATGCAAAATGTAGTCATATAAATCTGCTGCAGTGATGTTAGTGGAATTGGGTGACATTTACTGGAATGCCTTTAGGGCAAATGTAACATTGATAGCTTAAACATAAAGACACTAATTTCGTGCTTATTCTTTCACGCAACAATAGAATGTTACCACAGCTCACACCATTATCATTTGTCAAGTATTTGCATTTACACAGAATTTGAATGTCTACAAATTATATTTTAATATGGTTGCCGATAGCCAGTAGCCAGTGTCCCCGATAGCTAGTAGCCAGTGTCCGATAGCCAGTAGCCAGTGTCCGATAGCCAGTAGCCAGTAGCCAGTGTCCGATAGCCAGTAGCCAGTGTCCGATAGCCAGTAGCCAGTGTCCGATAGCCAGTAGCCAGTGTCCGATAGCTAGTAGCCAGTGTCCGCAGGTAATGTCATAGAAATATACCAAAGATGATGAGACAGCAGTTAGCAAACTACCTAATAACGATACCCATGTACTTTATACATTTGATGTGCACCAAGATAATGGTACCAATACAGCATTGAACTTTTTGTTAATAATTGTAATGACACTTTCAATTTCACAGTAACTGCATTGGCAAGGCTGATGGTTGTATTGTATTGTAGAAGTGGCATACTAGCGTAGGGTTGGCAGTTGGCACAGGTTTATGTAGATCCAGATTGTACCACAGGTTCACTCAGAAGACGGGAGGGAACCTAGTAAATATAGTCACTAGTCCGCAGTGACAGGCTTACTAAAAATCAGGGGCATACATATAACAAAACAAAATTTACATCTTAATGTTCAGAATTTTGCATTCTGCTATTATAATATTAATCTCTGAAGAAAATTACGTTTAAACCAGTCAAAGACAATATAAAATTGCAGTTTAGTGGGTGTATCACTAAAATAAACATAGAGAGAGTTTTTAGAAAGGCCGAGTTTGACCATTTGAAAGCCAAGAAATTTCTCTACAAGATAAAACTACCCACAACATCTCTTGAGTGGGGTTATATACCACCACTCAATCATGCACTTACATGATGTATGATTGTGAACTAGGAAGGTCAGCTACTAGAAATAACTAAACAAGCCCAGACAGCAAACCTTAATATATTCACACAGACAACTGCATATCTTCCAAATTCCACTCAACAAATTTAAACAAAGCTGTAGCTTACAATCTACTAACATTATAGTAATGACTGCTGCTTAAACAGTAATTAGGAATCTGCAAGACAAATTAAGTTGCCTAATTAATCAAACACTCCTGTTGCAGTGTTACTTTACAGGTTACTTTACTGGGAGTGAAATACTGAAGTGCTTATAATGTAATTATAGTGGTGAAGTGCATCAAATCATATCAAATCATTTGCAACTAGTGTAATACAAAAAGATGGTAATAGTTGTGTATCAACTACCAACTATGAAAGCATCATTTACTACTACCTTGTAGCATCATGTATCATGTATCATGTAATAGTAAATAAAATGTAGTAACACCATAAATGTAATGGAGTATCACCATCATGTAATACCGAATTACAATGGGCAGTAACGTGCTACTACAATTGAGGATCCCTAAATAATGCAGCCCCAAATGATGAATATTTTGAATACAATGTTTACAATACAAAGTTGGACACTGTTACATGCTATACTACTTTTTCTTCAAGCTAACAACAAGCTACTTAGCTAGTTAGTCACTGTGACAACATGAACACTACTAGTACACTATGCTACAACATGTAATTATAATACATCATCCACCTGATGCATATAATAAGCCGTCATGAGCCATGCTCTGTCTTGAGACTGTGCTCTTCTATTTTCTCCATCCTATCATCTGCAACAACTACGAAGTACATCTACAGAGATTTTAACCTTTTTCAAATTTCTAGCCAATTCTCCTCTACATGTGTTTTGAAGTATACTCAATAAGGCATCAAATTAGCCCACCCTGCTGACCACCAAAACCACCTGGTAACTACCAGTTACTGTAGGATTCTCAGTAGTAGGAGTGGTCTCCTCAAAGGACAGATCCTTTGATCTGCCAGATTGATTGTCTATACTACTATTGCTAGTGCATAGACAAAATTAATTGCCTGCAGTGTAAACTATATTTTTGTTATACAAAATTACGGAATAATCGGACTAAATCTGCTTTTCTCTATATAGCGATATCACCGGAATGGGTCTACAGCAGGCTTACCAAGTGTCACTCATTAGGGTTATTGTCTCTCATTTTGTCATCAGAAACCTACTCTGTATGCATGTACACATTGCACTCATTGTACTCATTTTCACACCTAAAAGTCATTTGTCACACATAAAATGCCCTAAAACAACATATGTGTCACAAATAAACTACTCTTACCAGATTTTGGGGCCACCTACCCCCTTCCCCACCCAACTTGGGTGGTGCGGGTAGGTTCCCACCCCGATCACGAACTCTGTCTACATCTCTAAAATGCCACTAGGCTATGGTCATCTTATGGTGGGAGATTAAGTCAAGCCTGTCACTCATAAATTTCACAATGTCACACAATTTTCAAAATTGGGGTTGGTAAGCCTGGTCTACCGTATACCTGCTGGTTATTGTAAAGAAAGCAACTGATACGCCGCTGTGGCCATGACCATGAGCCCAATCCTTGCACTCCTGTTTAGTGAATCACATCTCAATTAATCTGATAAATCCTCATTATTACACATATAAACCGCAACCCATGTGCAGCAAATAATGCGTAATTGTATTGTAGCTGATGGAGATTGTAGATAAGATTATTGCCTTTGAACTGCAGTTGTTTTAGCCTCACCCTGCTAAGCAGTAGCTGCCAGATTGACTGCATATCACAAATTCCTGCAAGGTTTGCTGCATTAATTGATGTTCATTCATCTATGTAATAAATTATGCACACATAGCTAGGTTTTAATTATAATTATAAGGCACAATTATATTTACTAAACCAGTCAGGCTTTCACAGCTAGTTAGAAGTTGCTATTAATATAGGGGCTATTTGCCAGATAACTTCGTATCATTGGTCAAAATGGCAGCGACAGTGACAGCGAAGACTGGCATTACGACATTACCAATATGAAATACTCCACCACCATTATTTTATAAGTTGAAAGCGACTATGAATAGTAATAGGCTTACTTACCAATAGGCAGCTGGGAAGCTTTTTCCTGCTTCAGCAAATCAGCAATGCTTTGTTGAGCAGCTGGTGATTTCTTGGGTAATTCCAAGCGCCGCTGCCGACATGGCGAGGCACCAGATTCTAGCGTCTCATGTCTGCTGTTGTATGGTGGAGGATCTGACTGCTCTATATACAGGCTGTGGTGTAACCTGTTGCTAATGTCATTGCTATTTTTCGAGTTTGGTGACAAAAGTGAGTCCAAACTGCTTTTGCTGGCCGAGATTTTATCACTATGAGAAGAATTATGAGATAGAGTAGAGATGGTGCTAGCAATGCTATTTCTGGAACCTGTTGAATCTAATTTAGACAAATGACGAGTATTTTGGTTACCATATGATTGATATTGTCCTATGCTAGCACTATTAGAATTAGTGTGTCGAAGAAGATTGTCATGAATATCAGTATCCACAGAGTTATAGCCATGTTGCAGTTTGTTCTGCTCTGCAGTAGGTGCACCACATTGCAGTGCATGACGTGGAACTTTGTCAAATCTGTTATATGGGGGAAGAGTTGTGTTGGATATCATGGAATGCATATCACCAATCTGTATCCAATCTATCCTGAAAAATATTAACCCCCATATTAAGCAATATTCTCGCTCTCCAGTCCACATTTATTTTTGTAGCCATACAGTACATATAACATAGCCTACATGATACCTGCAGCTATACCGATGACTACCGATTGTAATTTGCGCTGGCAATGCATTTCATCGACTAATGTTACATTTCAAATTTTACATATATTATTAATTCATTATGACGATATGATATTAATGCACTAATTATAGTGCTGTTTTAATTTGAAAGATTAAGATGTTATACTTATATATATATATGTGATAAAGATTCTTTTATATACATAAATGCCACAATTACAACTAAGCTACAGTTCCCAGATGATCATTGTCATATATGTTATCATAATATAGTTAATTATACAGCGTACATGTAATATATAAAATTTTGATCATCATCGTCTGAAATTGTACATACCTATGGTTTTTACAGGCTTTATAACAATGCCAATCTGCTGACAAGGCTATTGATATCAGCTGATGACTGGCTCACTCTTACGTTGGCAATTGAAAACTCTTGCATGCTACATAATAACATAGCCACTCCTTGATGTTAGACACCCAATAAGAAAGTGCAAACAAAACATTACAATGCACTGCTTGTGAGCTTGCTGCTTGGCCTGGGAAAACTTTTGAGAAATATCTTGACTAGGACCACACAAATGGTTTCCGAAAGACAACGCAAACAAATCTAGCAAATTATGGAATTCTCTGCAAAAGCTACATTGATATAAAATGTGAAACATAATTTATGGGAGAAATATACTCACAATGAATGTCTAAGCTGTAGTAATTTATCGTCGTTACTCTGTGCAGATGAAGTAACTTTTCAGCCATCTTTACGCTGCCAGCTATGCCGATAATTTTGATGTGCATTTCCTAGTTACACTTCTGTGTTCTTTAAATTTAACCAGAGACTGTATACCAACACATCATGCAGAAAATAAAGGTTTGTTTGACAGTGTGTTTGTAAGCATTTGGCAAAGCCATAATGATTAGCACGAAATCTATGATAAAGTTGAACTAATCATTACCATCTCTTCCTTTTTGTTTGCCAAAACATAAACACAGTCGGTGACAATGACAGACAATTACAGTAAATTAAAATACAGTATAAATTACCGCTGTGCCACATCCAATAGTGCATGTGGTTATTAAAAATAATGCTGATGATATGTTGTCGTTAGTTTATTTGTAAATGTAAAATACTTAATTGCAGTTTGCTTACGTTAACTTGACCAAAGTAAAATACAACTAAGATAGATGGACAAAAAAAAACAAAGAAAGAAAACAGTACAGTAATATTAATGTCATGCATTGTAAATGCATGACAATGTTAGTAAGGCACGAGTTACTAACATATTTGTATCAAAAATTGTTATAATATGAGTACATAACAAATATATTACTGTGACTTACATGGTATGAGTTTTCAAATTAATAATAATGATTAATAATTAGATTTTATATGGTAGGCCTATATCTGAGTATAGGTTTGTGATAAAAAAAGTAAATTTATGAAAAATATGAATTATCATGGGGACTATCATTAAAAGAATTAGTATTATATGGTAATAATACTGAGTTAAATTATAAATATCTATAATTATAATTAATTGTTCACAATTTCAATCAATTAATCACAAAAATTTCTGAAAATCATTCTGCGATTGTCAGACTCCGATGAGTTGTGAATGTGAATAACTGAACCTCATTTATGATTTTGGCCTCAGGAAAAATGCACACAATCATAAACAGGACTTGGCCAGGCACACTCGCATCACAAGTACCATTTTCACTGTCTTTTCAGACACTTTGATGGTAGTCTGTGCAAAGTGCAGTCCAAGTGCTGAATTGACTCCACTCGTCTCATTAAGGTGGAAACAGACTGGAGGCGAAATGGCAAGCAGCAGGACGAAATGTTAGTCGCGTACAGGTATGCGACGAATTCGCGCCCGGTCGCTTGAAGATCCAACATGCTTGATATTTTCGCCTGTCCTGTCATGGTAATTGGCTAGCACGCTATATAAACTATAGCGTGGCTATAAGTTTAATCATACTTGTAGGCGCATCAAGCGTTTCTAGTGTAGGCCTACCCTCAAAAACATTTCTAGTGTGCTCTCAAAGATGTTTAGTGTGCCCCCAAAGACATTTCGCTGCATGTCGCCACTGAATTTTGCCTCCAGTCTGTTTCCAACTTTAGACTGACAGTCGATTACTGTGTTTATGTAGTACTAGTTTGCAAAAAAAAATGGTGTTTACCTGGAAAATTTTCCATCTTTCATAAGCACATAGGACCCTGGAGGTTGTGGGGAGATTGCGCACTGCCCATAGCAAACTTGTGTAATTGTATGTGTATAACTGTATGTGATATAGAGCTAAAATTTTAGAAATTAAATTGGAGACTGCAGTGTCACGTCTTGTCTGGAAACCCGCATAGCGCCAATTACATTATTTAGCATGTTGCCTGGACATGGTATGGACAGTATGTAGGAGGTGCGAGAATTTTGTAAACTGCTATTTTATATAATGGACGGCGTTTGAAATAGTTGGATTTTGGATTCGGATGTGAACATTGTGAAAAAAAAGGACTGTACAAAAGCTTGAAATCGCAGCCAAATCTGTGTAATGCCACTGTATAACACAAAGAGCGTGAACTTAATATGTTTATAGTGTTTCAAAAATTTTAGTGCAGAACAGAACTCATCTCATAGGGTGGTAAATTTGCAATTTTGGTAAACATTTTTGATAAAAAGAAAATAAATGTTGATACTTGACAGCCTGTTGACAAATTATATTTTTAGCAGGACATGAATTTTTTATAGTCTAATATTATTTAATTTTTAAGGTTCACAGTGAGTGCGTGGTGGTTAACTGAGGCTCACATAGCTGAAATTCCTCACCCCAGCACTAAAAAGTGAAATGTCGCCAGCTTTATGTTGTGACTGCTTACTATGTTCTGATAGTGCAGTCCTCATACTTATGCCAACTTAGATAATGATCATTGGGCTTTTAAATGTACACTTGAAGTAAGAACACAGGCCCATTTTGTCCAGGGAACATAGTCAGTCCAAATATGGGGCAGTTCCCGATTGAAACTAACTATTAACACTCTTGCAAGAAGAGTGCCCACTTCCCACAGTGGAAAGCGAAATTACTATGACACTGACCATGAGGTGATTTAGTAACTGATTTAATAACTTTATTATAATTATAATTATAATATATATCGGCCTACATACATTATATTACTGTCTGTCTAGTTAGACGATGACTGGATCAAGTGTGGTGCTGCTTGGGTATATTTTCGCGTGTGGCAGGGCAGGGGAGGGCAGGTAACTAACCAAAGCCTCCGTATATTCCCACTTTGCTCCAACTAAACCCAGAATGATGCATAGAGCAACACGTCCGTGTTAGCTGAGTAAGCTGACAGTTCTAATGATAGCTTTACAATTCTCTTTTTTATAGAACTGAGGTGGGTCTTTTACGTACTTGCGGTATCAGTTGCAATTGCAACACACTGAACCTCCTGTGTTTTCATTTTTAAGTCCCTATCCTAACAGACCCGACAAATACAGTTTAAAGGCTTTTTGGAGGATTTTGCAAAAATTGCACCGCTGGGCCTAGAATCTCTAACTCTTGTATTGAAAGTGCTTGCCACGACTAGCTGCACCACCCTAATGCAAACGATTAGCTTTCTAACTATAATATATGTACCTCCATAATTGTAGAGTTTGCAGAGTCAGCTGCAGCAGTCTATTATGACATCACCTAAAAAGCTGCGAGATCTAATCAGAGAAATCCGAGCTGCTAAAACACAGGCAGAGGAACGTGCTGTGGTCAATAAGGAGACGGCTGATATCAGAAATTGCTTTCGTGAGGAAGATAACACTTACCGGTGTCGCAATGTTGCCAAGTTGCTTTATATCTACATGCTTGGCTATGATGCTCATTATGGACAGGTATGATATCAATTTACCCATATCCGTTTCAGGTTAATTCTTTCCCTTTTTGCCTATGGCTGGTTGATGTTGTCTAGTCTGAGCTTCTTATGCTATTTATTGGTGGTGATAAAATTTATGTAAGTGTATAATCTGTATATTGATGCACTTTTGTAGCTGGAATGTATGAAGCTGATTGCATCACCAAGGTTTACTGACAAGAGGATTGGCTATTTGGGTGCTATGCTACTACTAGATGAGAGAACAGATGTACACATACTTGTTACAAATTGTCTGAAAAGGTAAGATTGTAATCTGGTTGGAGCTGTGATATCGAATCGAAAATATCATTTACATAGATATTTTTGCTTACCATATATTGATGTTGGTTTGCAAAAATTGCTCTCATGCTGAGGTCAAATAATACAGATTTGATTTTAGATGCTATAAAATAAACTATCAAATGAAATGTGTAATATAAATATTTTAAAATGCCATATTGCAATAGGCGCTGTGTTTTTATAAGTTTAAAGCCAGTGAAATTATTTGACAGTCCTGTGGATATTGGAAATGCAAATATGATATCAATACGGGCTGATATCGTGTCGGTATCACATTTTATATATTTGTCGCATCTCTTTATATCACATTTGATATATCAACTTTTATAGAATAGGGCTAAAAATTGTCGCAACAGCATGTATCACTTGTAGAGTAGACTTGTTGTTGTTTGCCCAGGCTCAGCTTTTCCCGTTTCTTTGACAAGTTCAGTTTATATACTACAGCTATATTGTGATGCATACATTACAGGTTGTCAGGCTGTTTTAAGAATTACTGTACCATTCTCTGTGATATGCATGCGTCGTATTTATTTGTGGACAAGACTAACAAGTAACAACCAGTCCACTATCTGCTAGCTCTTCTGAATGTCCTTTAAAATTATCGAAGCATCCATCCATACATGGCAAGTGGTCTAGTTGGTGCACAAACAGTTCATCTTCTTGCTTGATAGTAAATTTCTAACTGCATCTCTGAGGAATGGAAATATTGGGAGTCGTGTGTACTGGAAATTATTCTGGTTGCAAAGCCTTCTTGCTAGGACTTTTTAGTGATAAAAGTTTGCCACCCAGGCATACATGTGCCATTTTCAGTGCATTTGATCTCGATTCTTGTGTTGCTCAGATGCATGACTATCGGGTGTTTTATCCATAAGTTGCTCTTTAATTGTATGTTTTAAATATCACTTGTAGCGATTTGAACCACAATACACAGTACATAGCAGCCTTAGCGCTGTGTACACTTGGTAACATATCCTCACCTGAGATGGGCAGAGACTTGGCCGGTGAAATAGAAAGAGTAATCAAGTCTTCCAATGCCTATTTGAAGAAGAAGGCCATTCTGTGTGCTGTGAAAATTGTCAGAAAGGTTTGTCCCTAACGTCATTGAAATTATATTGAGTTGTCGCACATATTAGCAAAAAATATGGTTAGTAGTTTTTTTAATGTTGCGATGAACGTACAGCAGCAGTTGATTATAGCCGGCTACCAGTATATATAATTGATGTGCAATGCATGTTGGTGTCTCTCATCTCCCATGTTGTTTACTCTATACATGACAATACACAATATATTATGTATGCTAATCTAGTGTATGTGACAATGGTAACCTTGGTGGTACGATTGGCAATGCTGACCATTGATGGTGTTGATTGACTGATAGTGATCTTCCCGGTATATACTGAGGTGATACTACCGGTATCTATGGTCACCTCCATGTAGTGGGATCTAGCTTGCAAACTGATGTCTGGCATAAATGATACCTTGGTGATGGGTTTTCTTAATGGATTTTATTTATGCGTGAAATCTTGATTTTTTGTCAATCAGTATACGCGTAGCATACATGCATATTCATACACATGCATACATACATACATGCATGCATGCATGCATGCATACATACATACATACATACACATATGTACTTGTAGCCTGTAGGCCTGTAACGATTCCAGCTCCGTGCATGCCGGTAATGAGGTTACTGTCGAATATCGGATAGTAAGATTACAGTAATGGATAGTAAAGTGATAGAATAGCTATTGCATAACACTTCTTATCTTCATTATAGATTGCATATATTTTGATGCCAAAACACATTTTATCAATTACAGTAGTGAATTGGGCTAGTAGTTAATTCTAATTGAATTATGATTGTGCAGATTGTGCATGATGTTGTGGTTTTTGAGATTATAATTATATAATATATCAACTC
>JAOQGN010118638.1:0-11714 GCA_027564295.1 Himantozoum antarcticum
ATTATTCCATCGTGGCATATATTCTGGATATGTTCTGGTATGAGAAGGAATAAATAGAGGAGCTTAGAATAGAGTACGCATCACTTGCACTTGCACACCAGATGAGCAGCAGAACGCAGCAACACAGTGAATATATTAGAGCATACATGCATTATTCAATTATAGTGAGATAATTTAAATCGTGTAAAATGCAAATATTTAAAAATATATGTTAGTTCGCGCAAGTAGTTTGATGATAAAATTTACTACTAGAAGCGTCATTGTTGTAAAATATATTGTTAAAAATATATTCAACCAATATTTTGACGGTATTTTTACAGTCATCATCAGAAAAATCTGATTTCTCTGACGATGACTGTAAGAATACAGTCGAAATATGAGCAAAATATATTTTTTAGAAAATATTTTACAACAGTGCAGCTTCTAGTACATGCAATAAATGTTTATCATTAACAACATATATTTTGATAATTAATATATATCATATAAGAATGTTATTCTGAATTCAGTTCAAAGTATAATATAGTATATTATGGTGTATGGCACTATTTGAGTTATTATATATTATTAGGTTTTTCTAGGTCAATTGAGCTTACATCATGAATGATTATTATTTATCAAATGCGAATAAAATTATGTTTATGCTGCATGAAACATTATCAAAATGTTTTCAATATTCTTTGAGTAGGAGCTAGAAAAGTTAGGGAAACATACCTATATATTGTCAGAGTTTAATATTGTAGGCACAGACAAATTCTGTAGATCAAAATACCAACTAGCGATAAGAGATGTAGGCATGGGTTCATATGAATATCATGTTATCAGATGTCTTAGCGAACTTTATTCAAATAATACCAATCCAAAATTATATTCGAAACTGAAATAATAAACTATATTATGACAGAATTTCACCACAAAGCTATGTGCACCACTTATTGAACTGTCAAACCACTTTTATTTGTAGCTGTAGATTCATTATCATGAAGGTAATTGCAATCCTCATGGCTGTATGCATGGCTCTTGTCACTGCCACAAGTTATGGTTATTATGGCAACCGATACAACCGTGGACATGGCTCCAACAGAGTAAACCGGTACAATATATCTTCAACAAAGGTGGTCACAGGTACAACAGGGGTGGCCACAGATACAACAGACCTACCAACTACCGTTACAACAACAGAAGAAGTGGACTTGGTTACCGACCTCGTGGCAGCTACAGAACCTCATACAGCAACATATATTAGACTCCGATGTAAGTGAGATGTATTTCATTTGCACTGCATTACCAGAAAAATGACTGCTGTTGTAGCCCCGAAATAAGATTATTTTACTCAAATATATACACACATATTTTCTGTACTCTATATTTTATTACTTCTGTATAATAAGGTTATTACATTCTCAGTACTAAAATCAAATTTCTTGGAATAAGGAATCAAAGAACTATTTTTAAGGCACTGCTTGAACTCAGCGATATTCAGCCAATCTGTTCACAATATTGAGACTACTATTGTTAAGTGTAAGAATATGTTTTTGCGGTTCAATTGAACAACTTTAATGTGCAAAATTCAAACCAAATTACCATATTATTCGGTACCTTGCTATTAATAATCAAGTTACATATTTTCTCAATTATTGACATTATATATACGAAAGCGTTGCCCATTTTCCAAAGTCAAAGCAATTCTGATATCGGTTGGATGGAGACAGTGAGCGTGTGTTAGGTGCTTACTATTATCTCTTGGCATAGAGCATGTGGTATCACCAAAATATTTTGCAAAAAATGTTGTCAAATATCCTATCGTGTGATGATTACAAACTTCTGTTTTGTAATTTTAGCTGGCAGGTAGCAATTTGGATAAATGGAAAATGATATCCAAAGCCAAATTGTATAACTGTACTTAAACTACCAAGATTGTGGAATAATGCAGCTGTTGTTAACTCTCAATGTGCTAGATTACTCTCATATTTGTTTGATTAGCTGTTCGGTTAGCTGTTTGCATGTAGTTGGCAAATTGTCATTAGCAATTAATTTATACATTGTAATTGTATTAAAATATATGTCTTACCATCTTGTAGAATGGCTGATGGCTAGCAGTAAGAGAACAAAGACACCTACAGTTCCTATAATTGTACAACCAATGCTTCAATATTCACACTACATCAATGCAATATTTCGGGCATGCTGGCAGAAGAGTACATTACTGTTCCAATATTGCACTCACTAATTTAATGATTATTGTTAATTATATGTAATTGTTATCCAACTAAGTTGTTGACTTTTTTATTGTTATTTAGTTAATAAATTAATATTTGTTGATGAAAAGTAACCAGCTTTAGACCTGTATACTTTGAACACGAAAGATGATTAATTCAGTTACCTGTGCACTGCAGGAAAGATGCAGGAACAATAACGAGTACTAGTCGTTAGATGATGGTGATTGTGCTATTTTCTCAACATCTGAAATATATTGAACCTCTTCAATATTCCTTTTCACAATCAAAATTATACCCAAATCGATCTAATCAATCGATCTACCAATCGATTAGCAATTATTTGATAAGTGTCTACTTTGATATGCAAAAACTACTTTATGTTTTATTTTTGGCAAATTATAAATTTCAAAGTGAGTGATAACAAAACTAAAAAACATTTTAAAATCAAAATATTTGAGTATTCGAAAATATTGGCATTTAATTGACACGTATTGCTAATAATAATCACAAAATTAATAATAATAACAATTATAATAATAATTATAATAATAATTATAATAATATCGTGCTCGCTGCGCATATTATTTTAAGTGGTAATCCAATTATAGCTCCAGCAGCTCGTCGAGGGAAACCCACTGGGTATTTGTGTGGTATTACTACTAGTTCGATTGGCAAGGAGGAAAAACCTTCTATGGGACAAAAACCTTCTAGTAATAAGTGAGACTCGAACCCACATCTTTGCAGCTAGCTTGAGTCATTGCTGTAAGACCAGAATAGCAAGTGTGCTACACACTCGGTCACTTAGATCATGCGCAATTATGTATAATAATGTATAATAAATAGATTTATGAAATACAAAGGAGCTACAATATTGTCCAACCCAACGATAAATTACTTTATGTTTCGAAACTATCGAACTAATATATTTACACATTGGCTCTATCTCACGGCTGTGTTATATGGTGCAGTCTCCATGAGACAGAGAGGACAGAACTCTGCCTTGTCAAAGGCTCATACAGAAAGACAATGACTTGGGTGTAAAACATGAAGCACTAGCACCAAAGATTAACCACAGCTACGCAAATCTCTGAAACAATATATGTTATTACAATAGCAAAAATAAAGCTGTGCAACACTGAAGGAAGCATATTTTTGTTATCCTGGCAACTGTTGAGTGTTGGCATGCCCCTATAGGAGGGGGATGACTAATAAGTCATTGGGGGCATCCATAAACTATCATGACGAATCCAAGCATGCCCCTTTAAGAGGAGGATGACTAATACGTCATTGGGGGCATCCATAAATTATCACGACGAATCCAAGCATGCCCCTTTAAGAGGAGGATGACTAATACGTCATTGGAGGCCTCAATGACATATTAGTCATAAGCTTAAGGCATAAGCTATAATGACGAATCCAAGTTTGGCCCTTTAAGACGGAGCGACTAATACTCCATTGGGGGCATACTACGACTTAAAATGTAATAAGTTAGTTAAATATAATTAAGTTTGGCTGCGGCGACAACTGAAGATTAAGAGGGGACAACTCCCATGCCCAGTGGGAGAGAAAATTCCCAAGGTAACCCTCCCAGGAGACGACAACTGCTAAGGGTACCTAGAGCCAACTTTACAGACGAATTTTTCTAATATTGCTGAATTTTTTTTCCACCACACCCTTCCTTCACAGCCTTGTGTGAATGGAGCCAACTTACTTCACCACTCAACATATACAACCGACCCACTCTGGTAGTCGAAGGGGATGGTGTGTGTGAAAATGAAATTTTGTATTTCCCCAATGAGTATAACATTGACAATGTTTAGCCATTGAGACACCACGCGAAAAACCTGAAAAAGTTGACCGTACATATAATTCCCAGTTGCGACATCATAGGGCGCTAAGGGAAATTGCGCATGCGCCTCAAAATAATATATTCGTATCGGGAGAAGTCAACTTGTAGTTTATTAATATATTTTATTCTCAACATTGATAATAGCATAAATTGATCAACATTTCATCCAACAAAAATGAGTTTCTCAAGAGGTTTGCACACTTCGACTTGTTCGTCAGTACAAAATGCAACTTAATGCTAAATTTAATATACAAAATTATGCTCTGACTGGCAGTTATAATATTGAAAACAAAAATACAACTATTATACTTGTACATGCATCTATTGCGTCCCAGAAAATATTTAGCCTGTGATTCTAGTTCTAGTTCTAAGTTCTAGGCAGGAGCTTGATTACAAAGCCAAATGGGAACAGTGCAAATAAAATAAAAATGTAAGTAAATAAAATTAAAAAAATGTAAATAAATGATAAAATGAATAATTAAAGGTACAATTGTGATAGGCACCATATACCATATGATGCCTTGCTGCTTTAATGCTGTATGAAGACGCAGTCAAACTGTTTAGACAGATTAAACACTGCTTATGGCGATGTAAGATCTGGAATATGACATAATATTATGCTGCGGGACCTAACAATCAACTAGTAGCCTGAAATATGTAGAGCCTGATGCATCCAAGCAGACTCAATACCAGTCTGCTAGCTCTACATCCAGAGTATTTTGGAGAGAGGGTCTAAGTCTTCAGCTCTAAGTAACACAGTTCAGCTTCAGATGGTAGCACGCTTGCCTCTCTGGTTTTTCAGCAATGACGCAAGATAACCGCAACGGCGTTAGTGTGAGTCTCACTTACAACCTGGAGGCTTTTGTTCCTTTTATTGCTTTTGTAGAAGAATCGTTTTCCTTACCAATCAAATTAATAATAATTTTATGCAATGTGATGTTCATTGGGTTCCCCTCTACGAGCTCCTGATGCTGTTGGATTGCCACTAAAAATAATATCCCAGGTGAGGGCGATATTATTATTTTTCTTATTGTTATCATATTGCTATTACAAGATGAACTCGGTGGTTTATGCGTTTTAGTACACTTACATGAGCAGTATATTTTTCATATTTTTTCGACTGGTCTAACTCTACTCAAATCTCTCCTTTTCATCATAAAAAACCTTTCTATAAATTATTTTAAAACTTTTAAATTCTAAGTCACAAAATATTATCATTTGAATACAAATCTGGAACAAGTGCCTTGCACTTTTTATATTCCAGAATTTTTATATAATAGTAAACAAATTACTGATTAGGCATAGATAAAATCTTTGGTACAGACTAATCCATTTTACATTTTTTAAATTTCGATTGGAAGTGGCTGAAACAGGGAGCCAACACTGCCCCCATCTTTACAACTGCCCTGACAGAGGGTGATTGTTAAATGGAAATATTTTATGATTATTCCAACGTTCGGATTCACTGTATGTTGTGTGGCTAGAAAGCATCACAAGTACAAGTATATATAGCTTTCATGAAAATTGACAACAACGACAACTAATAGAGAACATGATGACATCTAAGAATAACCTGAACAACATCGGCTGAAGGAAACTTTGACACACAAATAATGCCCATTTTTTATCAGTTTACGATAATTGAGTAAGATGAATTCATGGGCTTCAACAAAGTAGCCTCACCATCTGTATCTCTGCATAGTTTCTGAGGTATTAGTGTTCCAACCTTTCAGTGAGTTGCTTGCATTGCAACTGTACTGCAATTCAGTCCGTTGCTTGTATTGCTTCTATTACATTATATTATCAACACCTATTTACTTTAGACTGATTTCTTACTTTTATTATTTTGTTTATTTTATCAATGCGCTTTTAGATCATACTTGCATTTGTATTTACGTCTATTTTAATAGCACTAGTTTAACTTACTCTTTTAAAGTTTCCTGGCTACAAGTGTAATCATTATATAAATCTTTCAGAATAAAATGACGGGTATATATGTATTGCTTTAACACATGCCATGCCTTAACCATATAGAAGGCTGTGGCCATTAAGTAAATCCAGGCCTACTTGTCCTTGGTTTAGAAGTTTCCATACAATATAAATTCGTCTAAATCAACCATTGAGCACCTCAATCATTAAGTTTAAACAAAGTTTACAACTAACCCGTAAACATTATTTAATAACAACATCATTTGTTGTTATTCAAACAACCCAGATTAATACTGCTGCCACACCAGTTTCCTCTGCTAATGCTTTTGTAAATCTAGCTTTGGTGTCAAAGAATATGTTTTCATATATTTACTGTTCTTTGAGATCGTTATGCATGTGTGAGGATGGTATTGTTGTTTCACCACCTAAGTACCATTATAATAATGTGTATGCATATTATTGTATAGACACTGCTGTTGTTCAATATGATTAAAGCCATATTGAATATTTCTAGCCCAGAAAATTTCCGCTCTGCTAATGATGTTCATTTCGCAGTTGAGTATCCAGTTAAATCTTAGGTAGATATAATGATATTGTAGTGATGTATGAGATATTTAGGGATAACTTCACCTACAGTATCAAATGGAAATGGATAAAAATGTTATTTTTATGGAAGTTTGAATTAAAAAGTCATGTATATAACTTTTTACAAAATGTTAAATTGCTTATGTTTGCCTTGAAAGTTTTCCGTAATGCCTTAGGAAGTCTTATGTCGACTTGTTCAAAGACGCCTGTCAGCTGCTCTCTAGCCTTTTGACCACGTATCAGACGCTGTATAAAACTTTTTTTTTACAACCGGATCTAATTTCTGTCACCAACCTATACACTAGCACTGTTGAGAGCAACAGAAAATATTTTCTCTCTTAACAGGTAGTCACCTGGAATCAAACAGCGGTTTCTTGAATGGTAAGTGATCAGTCGATCCACTGACTGCTAGAGGACATACCCTAGTTCTTTTCATTATACATTCTGTAACCACGCATTGTTACAGAATGTATAATGAATACATTATACATTACATAAATTAATGTATTGTAATGTAATGTAATTAATGTACAACGTAATGTAATGTAATTAATGTACAACGAGATACATAAATACTTGGCATTTAGATGGTAAGTATTTATGTATCTCGAAAGATACATAAATACTTACCATCTAAATGCCGAACAGATAAAAGGAAGAAGAGTTTTTTTGAATTTTATATGACATTGTTTAATTGACATGCATATTTTAGTGTTAGACATATCCCTTTATACATTAATTTTTATGTAGCTTTTTAGACCAATTTTTATTGTACTGATAATCTCAATTTTATTTTATTTTAACTTCCTTTTTAATTAATTTTAGCTTAGATATTTGAGCATGAAATATATATACACATACATACGCACATACATAATTGCTCTGCTAACTTTCTTAGTATAGCGATTTCAGCAAAACCTCTGTAAACGAGGAACCGCTGTGAACAAGGTTATTTATTGTATACTTTTGATTTTGCAGCTCAGCTCCAGAAGGGAACTGGCTCGTGGAACAGTGCTCTGATATATTTCGCAGCTCTTCTTTGCACAGCTGGCATTATAAATATTATAAATAGCCTCATCTTTCCTGTGAAAGTGCGTGCTAACTGCTTGCTCTGCCGACAAACCAACAAGGACAATGACTAATCAAAAAACAGGCCCGGCTTTAGCTTTACGATCATTACTGATATGTGGTAGGAGTTTTGAAGTGTGGGTGTTCCAAGAGTGTGTGTATTGTCAATTGTGTGTTTGGCCAAATATTAAGATTAATATTAATATGGTGCCCATTCTCATGGATCTGATATTGCTTTTAACTATTGTCACACTATTTTTCGATACCTTTCATTTTGTGGATGGAATATTTATTTGAAGATTTTGGTAGAAATTTAGAAATGGCATGCAATCCATATGGAGACCAGTGGTGCTACTATATGACACCTTTTCTTTTATTGTATCAACATAACCAAATATTATTATCCAGCCCTTATCACGAAGCTCAATTGGGATTTTCCGTTTGTATCTTTTCTCTTACAGATTGTTGTTATCAAATTATGTTATTTTGACTTGAATTTTCCATTGTTTTATAATTGCAATTATTGTTTTATTATTTTAGTTATTTATAGTTATTTATATTTGTCTTATAAAGTTTTTTGTTTTATACTTTCCCTGTGATTGCCAAGTGCGTGCTAACTCCTTGCTCTGCCGACAAACCAACAAGGACAATGGATGATCAGAAAGCAGTCCAGCCATCTGTTTAGCTCTAGGGTCATTACCTGATAGGTTGTAATTTTTTTTAACGTGGGTGTGCAAAGAGTATACAGTGTTGTCAGTTGTGTGTTTCGCCAAAGATTAGCAATTAATATTGTGGTCGTTATCATGAATCTGCTATCACAGATAGATAGTGTCACACTATTTTTCTATATCTTACTTTCATTTTGTGGGCGGAATATTGATTTGAAGATTTTGGTAGAATTTTAGAAATGGCATGCAGTCCGTATGGAGACCAGTGGTGCTACTATATGACACCTTTTTTTTTTTGTATATCACCAAAACCAAATATTATTATCCAGCTCCTTTCCAGAAGCTCAATTGAAATTTGTTTGCTTGTACATTTTCTTTTACGGTGTTGTTATCAATAATGATCTTATTCAGTTTTGAATTTTGCATTGGTTTATAATTGCAATTTTTGTCTTATTTAATTTTTTATAGTTGCTGTATAAGTTTGTTTTATACTTTCCATTTCATTGCCTTGTAACTGTAGGTTTTGCATGCTAAATGTTTACACTCAGCCTCTGCTGCAGTCGATCTGCTCAGTGGGAGTATAATTATACATGATATATAATTCACACATTGTGAAAACCGGTGAGATTCATAATCGGTATGAGGAGTTCAGAGAACCCACAAACTCATCTGGCATAGTGTTGGTGTTCCTAGTGTGACTGTAAACAAAACCCAAGTATTCATCAAATTGCGATCTCTCCCAGTCTCCCCATTCCTCCCCCTCCCCCATTAAGCCTAGTCCAGATGTCAGATAATAGGTTCAATATGAGTTCTGACACTAGACCAATGGGCATAGGAGCCAGGACGTCAGAAAATGCACTATTCAATCGTTGAAGGGTGATCTAACAATACTGAGCCGTTTAGTGAGAAAAAATTTGAAAATTAAATTGCATATAAACCATCCAGCCAATTGACAAGAGTTGATAAATACAGCACCAGCCTGGGTAGCAGTCATATGCATTGTAAAACTAGTGCAACCAATCAATGTGCAGATATTGTGGCTTTTTCCGAAGTTCTCATAAGCCAAGTTCAACTCTTCCGAACAGCCGATACTGAGCAGAGCAATCAAATTTTGCCTCGGTTCATATCAGGGTGCCATCAAAGTCTCAGATGCGAGATGCAAGTCTATTATCTGAACATCTGGACTAACCTTTACTTTCTTCTTGCTGGCGGAGTCTAGTATTGTCCTTACCAGCGTCTCCCAACTCCTACCCGCACCTCCCATTCCTTATCCATCCACACCAAACAGTTAGTGTTAGTAAGTAAGATAGTAAGTCGTAGCTCTATTGGATCTGCGACTTGGGTGTTAACTGCTAGTTTGTAGTGCTGGGACTATACTAATTTTATGTACATTAAAATTAGAAAACAAATTCCACCCATTGTCCGCTCAGATTTGGGCTAGTTCCATAAATTGTATTCGTGTTTCACCTCAGCACCCTACATGATGTAATCTGATTAGTAATGATCTCAAGCTTTCGCAGATTTGTTTCGCATAGTCCGTTACTGTTCCGGTCAGAAGAAAGACAGTTTATGCTAAGTTAATTTAGGATTTTAATATATTCACTCAACTTCACCTTTAGGTAAGAACTGGTGAGAGGTAGATCTTTCCATTCTCTAGAGGTTTTCATGAAGCACTTTTGATGGTGTTCAGTATTACAATGTGGTACCTAATATTGGAGGTCGTGTTTCCTATCAGTGTAGTCTGGGCTGCTGTTGGACTGGATAGTGTTATCCTTCGTGGTGGATTGTAGGTGGAACGGTATAAGTCTCACTGTCATGTCTTCTGACATTGAGTGCCTTTCAGTCCAGGTTGTGGATGTGTCCAGAAGTACATGTACTCGTTTGTTTACCCTTTCTGTTGATGCTACAAACAAAGCGGGTGGCTCTTCTCTGCACAGCCTCCATTACCACCTCCTGAGTTTCGGTCAGAGCATCCAGAACTCCACAAGCATACTCCAGAACTGGTCTGATCAGCTTGTTGTATGCTCTGGTTTTGATGTCTCTCGTCTCTGCACGTGGTGATGATGTTTCTGTGGACTAAATTGACAGAGCTCTTTGCTTCAGCTATCAGATGGGTCATGTGTCAGTTCCATTTAAGTTTAGCATCAAGGGCGACTCCTACATACTTAATGTTCTCGGTCTTTGGAACTTCGGTGGAATAGTCTTGATTTTATGAGAGAGTGCTATAATTGTTTAGACTCATTTAAGAGGTTGAAATCTCCATGTCCACCTGCTTCTAACATTCTTTGAGTTTATTGAGGTCTTACCGGAGAATTTGTTGTTTCAGATCTGCTGTAAACTATTGTATCATCTGCAAAGTGTCACGGATTGGATTTTGGGCTGTACAGATTGGATGTTTGCACAGTTCGGATTGTGAATTATCAGGTAAGCCGTTTTTATGTAGCATAGAAGCAGTGCAGGGCCGACAACTGTACCTTGCAGCATACCATTACATGACAGCTGAGATATCTGATTCACCACCATCCACAACTGCTGCTTGTGTGCGTTTATTAAGATATCCCTTGACCCATGATATAACCTGGTATGGCAAGCTCCCGCAGATTCCAGTTTACTCAATAATTTCCTGTGACTGACCTTGACGAATCCAAAGCACAAGCCTCATTTGGCATGCCTCACTGGACAGATTATACCAGTATGCTATGCCCAAACAAACACAAGTACGGTACAAATAGTGATCGTCTGCAGTGCAGGCACCTTACGAGACATAAATTTTTTCCTGCACAGTGATATTGCCTATGAAGCAGAGCCATAAACACAAAAAGGAATGCAGCCATAGTTGAAATTTATAGTCACTGGTTTGGTTAGTAGCTGAGTGATCACCAATCCCATAACAGAGTAAATATAGTGAAATCCAGAGTGAAATAATTGGAGTATCAGTTGATTGGATCAGTCACTGCACGGTGCACGTGCAGTTGCAATAACAGGAATAGCATAACCATGTCTGCATGAGCAACTCATAAGGCTAAGTAACTCATCGCAGTCATGACACAGTTTAGTACAAAAACATGTAGATGTACTAGAAGTAGTGGTGTTACGATACAGCTTTTTCCTGCCGATACGATATGTTGCGAAATTGTTTGTGATACGATATATTTTCACGATAGCAATTTCCACTAATAGATATCGCGATATGGATTTTTTGCCGATGCGATATGATAAATTGGCGATACGATATTGTCTTGGACTTGACGATATCACGATATGGATTTTTTGCTGATACGATATGATAATTTGGCGATACGATATTGTCTTTGGACTCGACGATATCACGATATGGATATTTTGCCGATACGATATGATAAGTTGACGATACGATATTGTCTTTGGACTTGACGA
>JAOQGN010118749.1:0-18511 GCA_027564295.1 Himantozoum antarcticum
TCTATGACTATGTTCCATCATCAATAAAAATAGTTATATATCATCCTAATATTCCAATGGTAAACTTAATTAAATTGGTACAGAAAACATAGACACATCTAACTCACATCTCACATATCTATATACACAACTTAATCAGAAATCAGTAACATAAACATGAGATTAGGCTGACATTTTGGGGTCAAGTAAACTGATTAGCATTTTATTGCCAACAGCAAATGAGTAAAGCCTGGGACACAAGAGATACCAAAATAGTTGTTGACAGTAGTATGCTAGCAGTAATAACTTAATAACTTAATAACTTAATAACTGTAAGCAGTAATGGTAAAGCAGTAATAACGATAATTGCTGTAGTAACGCTTAGCCAACCATAACTTTATGTGAGAGTCAAGGTTTAATGCCTTGATTTTTAACTTAGCACAGCTAGCAGGTGTCGGTGTTAGCAGCATCGGCAGCGCTGCTCATCAACGTTAGTTCGGCAGCTAACGTTGCCAGCAACTTTGATGTTCCGTGTGACCGGGCCTTTAACTTTATGATACCAAACAGATTATCATCTGTGAATGAAGTAAATGGCTACAACTCAACTATAATCATTACAAAATGGAAAGAAAACAATGATACAATATCGACCTAGTCTTGGTGTGGTGCTTGGACAGGAATGCAGAAGACTGATTTACAGGGTACGCATTCTTGGAATACCCTTCCAAAAATGCATGAATAATTTATTTATTCTGTACACAGGGTATGCATTCTTGGAATACCCTCTAACAGAATCTCTGAATAATTTGTCCATCCTGCATAATCAGTGAGATCTGAGAACCATTGCAGATATTGACCTCTTTTATATATAAGGTAAGAATCTGCAGGATAAAGCCGAAACGTCTGGTTTGACGTTGTGTGCTTTATTCATGAAGACTAGTTATAGTTTCAACTTCATGCGGAGATTTCATGAGGAGTTATAATGATGTAATTGTAAACAAGAGTTAATCCAGGTACATTGAAATTGTACAGAGGTGCGCAATCGGCAGCAGTCAAATAACCCGCCACACCCCAACAAATCCCCTCTACCCATGGCAGTCAAATAAACAATTGCTTGCTAGGAATCCCTATGCAAGATTGTCCATGCTTTAAGATTGCATAAAGATTTAATGATTGTTCTAAATGTTCTCAATGTTCTAATCAGCAAGCAACATGCTGAAGGTCTACAAAGTAATTCATTCAATGAAAGGTTCTCGGGCGAAAGGGATAGAGTCGATAGAGGAAGAGCACTACACAGCACATTGGAACAGGTGAGCACTTGTGCTCAGTCACATAACATGTCCCCCATTCAGATACTCTGATTTCAAAACCAAATCTCAGCCACATAACATGTCCCCCATTCAGATACTCTGATTTCAAAACTAAATCGATTCAGTTCAGACCCCAACCGATTTGGATATTATTGAACAAAAAAGTGCTCACTGATTAAATAGTAATAGTGGAAATCAGCCTAGCTATCGTGGGAATTACAATGTTGGTTTCTATGGATTTAGTGCTTTGAATGTGACAATTCAGATACAGGTAAATTCTGTCCATACCGGTGCCAGTTTAGATGCACTGAACTGGCAGAACACTTACTTTTGGCTATAGAGCTGCACGGTTCTTAGCCTGTCTTTGACAAGCTTTGTTTTGTTTGGAGTTGCCCCCACGACAAGGCCAGCAGAACAAATTTGAGCAAAATAAAATAGAACTAAACAAAGGCCTTTGTTCTGCTGGTCTTGTTGTGGAGGGCAACTCCAAACAAAACAAAGCTTGTCAAAGACAGGCTACACGGTCGTGACGGCAGAGAAACAACTGCATAACTGAATAGACAAACACAGGTAGTCAATGTCATTGTATGATCAGTTATAAAGCAAACCCCAACCACCAATTAATATCCTGTAATTAACGACCTTGACCACCTGTGTTGGTCTTCTCAGTTATGCGTAAAAACTCACCAGGTGTGTGCCTCAGGTATGACATCATCTACTACTACAAATATCATAGCACCGGCAGCAAAGGAGAGGGCATACGGTAGTAGTGGCTCAGCCAATGAGACAGCTAAACACCCTAACATGCCGGCTATTGGCTCCACCATTCCACTTAGCTGTCCATACCTAAAACATAGAGTATACCTTTAACATCATGATAGTAATGATAGACTGAGAGATATCTGACGCATACAGTACAACCAGGAATATGGATAGTTCGTAACTGTGTAACTGGCTTTTCGGAAATGAGTGTTTAAGGATTGTGATTGGGTTTGCGGCATAAAGTATGTATGTTACTCCCCATTGACTGTCTAAGTTGTCTCACCTATGGACATTCTGCTTCAGTTCCGAACAGTCCCGGATACAAATGACCTACATTTAGGCCTATCGTAAGACAGTAATGATAGTTCGAGGTGTACCTACGGCATACACAAGTAAATTGCAGTCCAATGTATAGTAGGTACGAGTGGTACGTACATGTGTGAAGGAAGACCAAGTTAGTTGAATATGCTAGAGAGAGTGGAATAACCACACCCAGCTTCCCAAGGTTAACCACTGGGTGAAGCTGATATATAGGAACTACTGCTGAGCAGAGATTGTGTGACTAATATAGTGGTGTATAGAAGGTCCCAGACGCAAATAGATGCAAATGAACAATTAGAACTTTTGTAACTCTTCATAATAATAGAACCACCCAAATGTGAATAATCATGCCAGTGTGTGTCTATAACAGCTGGCACATGAAACATGTTCAGCAAAGGCCTATAGCACAATACTTTCAGAATTAGAGGAAACAATCAATTGAAAATTAAGTAATGTCATAAGATGAAATTATATAACCATCAAAAATTTTAATGAAAAAATTATTTTTGTAAATTATAATGATAATTGATTGCTTTAGAATAGATACGAAGTGCCGACGTCACATGTCAAAGAGGTGAATACGGTTCAGAAAATTTTGAAACCTTGCCCATGCCAAGAAAATTTGGCAACTGCTTTGACTATTGCAGGTTTAGGATAAGCAACAACCGCTTCTAGGAAGTGCATGCGTCTGGTGGTTTTAAGTTCAAATAGAAAAAATCTCCACCCTATCTCCTGTTAGGTTCTAAGGATAGCAGTAGTTGGTGCTTGGGAATCGGGGGAAGAGGAGAAGTGAATGCACATTATCAAGAGAAAACAACAAATCAGTGATTTCATTCCAGTGGCATCCACATGGGAGGCGTAGCATGGCCAAATGTATAACTGCTAGAAAAACTTGGAACAAATATTTCTTTATAATACCGCAAACACTGCTTTCGGATAGGAAGTTAACCAGAAAAAGGATGTGAGATAAAATGGAGAATGAAATGGGAATGAGATTGAAGCAGTAGTCATTGAGAGAGGAGAAGTAGCAGTCAATGGGAGAAGAGAAGTAGCAGTCAATGGGAAGCAGCAGTCAATGGGAGAAGAGAAGCAGCAGTCAATGGGAGAAGAGAAGCAGCAGCCAATGGGAGAAGAGAAGCAGCAGTCAATGGGAGAAGAGAAGCAGCAGTCAATGGGAGAAGAGGAGTAGCAGTTAATGGGAGAAGAGAAGCAGCAGTCAATGAGAGAAGAGAAGCAGCAGTAAACGGGAGAAGAATGAAAGCTCAGTAATGCAGCTGGATCAACAGCAGTATCTCTCAGAGGACCAGCAGCAGTGTCTGCTAGGATTTGTTTATCCATATACTGAAAGATGCTGTGAGCATATAACTCTCCTCAATTGCAGACCAAATATATCATCTGAATAGTAAATTATTATGTTTGATCTGCGCAAAAACATAATATAAGGAGACAAGGAAACGGGTATGGTGTTGCCTCCTTGGTCGGAGTTGATGGGAATACTTATTTGTTATAGAGGAAAGGGAAAATAAAAATAATGTAAAGATGCATTTTTGTGGTAGAACAACGATCCGCCTAAATTCATAACAACCCGCCTGCAAACTAAAATGGTGTGTTAGTACCCTGCACAAGCCGGTTTTTCCAACACATACCAACTCAAGCCCACAAGGGGACAATTAGAAACCCACCCATTAATTATTTCACCACTTCTAGCCAACCAATACCCACTCAAAACCGTATATGAAAGGATTTCTTCAGAAAAACCTGTCTGTAAATCAAGTCCACCTATGAAATTAAAACAAACAAAACCCGAATCTGCCAAAACCCGCAAACTGATGTTCAAGTGTGAACCCAAATCCACCTTTGTAATATTGGAAGCTTAAAAAAAGAACGCTGGGTGAGCAGAGTTGTGTCTTGCCAACTCACTTAAGCCCGAGCACACCACACCAGACAGGTTTTCTGATTTCAGGCTTCTTGAAAAGTTCCAATCCTTAAACACGGCCTGGGCACAGGCGGGTCGAGATGCACATGCCCATACCCGGCCCGTGCAGGGATCTAGTATGTGTCAATGTCAATAGTCCAGACTATCCACCCCCAAACTATTCAGTCCCAATCACACAACTTCAAATCACGCAACCTCCAATTATCCATCTCCAAACCATGCAACCTCAAATACAACCTCAAATAATAGTCAATGACTGATTGAACTGTCTGCACCCCATATAGTAGAACCCTAAAATAGGACTGGTTAAAGTTCATGCAACCATAAAAAAAAGCGTACACCATGGAAGTCGCATGTTTTAGCAACTAATTATTGGTCAAACTTTATTCTCAGGTTAGGGAACTAAGCTTGTCAAAATTATCTATAGCTGAACATGGAGAGAAATAGAAATTAGCTAGAAAAAATGGTCAGTTGATATATAAATCTTTATTGTACCAATTATTCACCCTAATCTTGATAAAGACAGTTACTAGTAGTATTTAAGTAATTCTCAGTTGTCTGGAACTAGCTCTATTTTGGGCATTAAAACTTCGCTTGAATTGATTGACATAAAATTTGACAGTGAATTCAAAGCCTACACAAATTTTATGATGCCTTTTGGAAGTTGTTATTCTTGTGGGACGGGTAGGTGAGATATTACCCTACTACAATAAGTCTGAATGTTACATTAGCCCCATGACTATTAATATTTTGTGAACGTGAACTTTGCGTAAACTATATACATGTAGTATAAGTACACACTAAAAGCAAATTCCTTTGCTAGTGCGTAGACCTTGTGCATATGATATTGACATGAAGGACATGAATGCAAGAAAAATGCTTTTCATTTTGTATCAATCACAGCTATTGCCAATCGAGTTGTGGTTAGCTTGAGTGCTCTGTCTACTTGATTGCTTTGGTAGTGGGCAGAGAAGTCCACGATCAAAACAATCAGTGCAGTGGACAGAGAACTCGAGCTAGGCTGTGGTAGTGGCCTGATAAGATTGACCCAATGCAAGAGCCAGTAGCACTGAAATCTGTAACAAAATTCCCCAAATAATTACCACATTATGTAAATTCACCAAATATCTAGCACGGCCACAAGGTAGTAATAGCAGCCACAAGGTAGTAATAGCGGGCTTGTTAGCAAAATAATTAGAATTAAATTGATTTAATGGGGTGCAGAACCATTGAGCTAATGCGATGGCTAATCCAGAAGATGAGCAGACAATTCCAACAACCTGAAGTTTGGCACGAAAAGGCGTCCCTCTTTCACAAATAATCCTCTTTTCAAACCAAAATGGATGCATACTACTACTGATCCAATAATCCGTAGTAGACTTGCAGGCCAATTGAGAGTTTCAGCATGGAGTTATCAGCTCGACGTCATCGGTGGGCAAAATGGCGTCATACTGTACCGAGTTGCCCATATCAAATGCTCAGCAAGGCGCTGCTGTCAATTTGCCTTATTGGATATTCTTGGAGTTGTGCTCTCTTAAAAACAGCGAAAACCATGTATAAACTTGGCTGATTTGATTGACGCGGATGCACTTAGCTGGATATTATTAGATCTGATCTGTCCGTGAACAGCATCCTACGCCATGCAACATTACGTGACCGACTACTGCTGCAGTGGATGATGGGGCGAGCTGATAACTCCCTGCTAAAACCCTCTACTGTGGGATCGTGCAACGTCTCACAATCAGTTATGCTACACGTACACCAGTACATCATCTTACTGAATGCATACAGCCATGTATGCAGGACGAATTCCGGACTTTTCGAAGCTGTCATTTTGAAACGGAATATCCATGGGTGAGACAACTTCGGAAATAGAGAGGGTGTAACTATATGACCCAACCCAAAACCCCAACCACAATCTTTAAACACTCATTTACGATACACCAGTTACGAACTGTCTGTATTACAAGTAGAACGCACGTAGAACAGTATTTCAATATACCCCAATTCATATCTGGAGTTTCATCATCATCTGTGTTAGAGACCTCAACTCCCAAAACTCCCAAAACTCCCAAAACTCCCAAAACTCCCAAAACTCCCGAAACTCCCGAAACTCCCGAGCCACCAAATATCAAATCACAAAGTGCCAATTACAACAGCTAACATTTTCAATCAGAGAAATAAGGTACATTTTAAGCTTAACTTAGTTCAAAGATGGCAGTTGTGGTTTTCCGCTAGGAATGTGATTGCATTTTATCAGGAGAAGACAACTATCCAACCTAGGCTTTTGCCTAATGACCTGTTTATTTTAAAATGCACAAATTTGCGCCTAACTAAACAATTTCTACAGTCAAAGTCATACATGCTTTCAGAGCACACATTCCACGTGTTACAATTAAATCATAAAATTATTCATGTATTCTCAAGCTTGCATTTAGTGTATATTTCACACATCAGCTATGTCTATCTCCATCTGCATCCATTAACAAGCCATACAGCAATCAAATTGTTTAAATACTTTCAATATTGGCTATAGTTATAGCCAAACTAACCTGCAGCTAACTCATTAATTATGTAAGCTTGACAAAACACCATCAGTGTGGCCAAATAGTTACCTTATGTACATTCCAGTGGCTGTTGCAACATTCACAAACATTCATACGCTTTTGGCAACACATTCTTACTGTCTTGCTGTTGAATATCAAAGAACTGTCAGGTAGAAAGAGAATGTATACTGGCTGAGAGATATTGCATACCCTGGTACAGTGGTACCAACCAGCCAGTACTTACAGCCAGCCAGTACTTACAGCCAGCTAGTACTTACGGCCAGCCAGTACTACTTACGGCCAGCCAGTACTTACAGACAGCCAGTACTTACGGCCAGCCAGTACTTACAGCCAGACAGTACAAGGTTGATAAGGCAGACAAGCAGTGCATTTACAAGCATGGCCTCACCGCATACACTAATCACACCTCACCATGCACACCGAACTAGAAGCCTAGCCTGTCCTGGCAAGCTTTGTCACATTGTGGAGTTGCTATCCGAGCCAGAGCCGCGAGATATAAAGTTGTTATGGGGTTAGCCAAGTAACCTGTATTGGGAGTTATGTGCCCACGGTTCGGCGGTGCTGGTGGGGTGGGTGGTGGTGTGGTGGTGGCACCACCACCAACCCAACCAAGAGAGCACTACTCCCAGTGTGGCATGGGCCCAAGCTATCATGGGGCAACTCCACATTGTGATAAAGCTTGGCAGGAGAGGCTAACCAAAGCCCATCTCACCAAATCCACCTCATCTTACCAACCAAAGCTCACCTCACCTTCCTAACCCGAGATCACCATACCTCATCTTACCAACCAAAGCAACCCAGACTCACCTCTTCATATCCACCAAATTCCAACCCATCGCCTCACCATAACACCATAACGTAGATGCTGATACAGGCCAGATGCAGACTCCTTGGTGAGATTTGGCATGTGGGCATAATCGGGACAATTGGTGCAAAATAGGTGCAAATTTTAAATGCATAAATACATAAATCTAAAATCTTAAACTTAGTATAATAGTTCCAGTGATTGAGATCGGCAGGTGGGGAGGGAAACGTGTGTTATCAAGGAAAGACAACTCAGCGGCATTTTTCATTCAGTGCATTGTTCAAAATCTAAACAATTTTTTCCCGACCTCATAAGCTTGAGCTGAAACCATTGATCCAATACCAACCACAACAAGACTACCTGAGCAAACAACACAGACAACTCACAGCTCAGCAGGGCATATCAATCACTCATAACTCATTTATAATCTGCAGGATTTATGAATGACATTATTAGTTGTACGATCATGGGACCCTGATATTACACATGAATGAACGGAAGTGAGATTGCTGATAGATCAGATAAATATGAGGGTACTAGCTTCATGTGTCACTTAACAACGTATTTTGGATGTCAATTTTTACAGTCGATCAAAAGTCACATATATTTTCTATAGCTTGGCATATTGAAGCCTTCATCAGTATTCGTAATATATCTTATACTATTGCTGAAATTGCTGGAGTTCGAACACATTTACTATGCGTGATCTTACACATTATCAGTCTGCTTCCAAATCCCTGGCAATGCCATTATCAAAATGACTGACTTTGAAGGACCCAATTTACATTCCAAAATCAAACCTGTGGAATCATTTTGATTTCAAACCGAGTGTTGTGTTCTTTATTGCGCATTACAGCCGACAACTCTACCCAGCCACCTCAAACGTTCAGTAACAAACTGGTACGTACAAACTTTTCAATTGTGGGTAGTGGGTACTCGAACCTGTGAGAGACCATCCCTCTGAGCTGTGGTAGATTAACATGCAGTAGCTAAGAGTAGCAAGATTATCATTATTATTGAAAAGCCAACCATTCAGAGGCCAGACTAGCTAATCGCAATACCAACATGAAATTATGGAGAAGAATCAAGTCAAAATTCCTTTACAAAACCCTGCTGTACAACTGCCCTGTTACAGATGATTACTAATAGGGCGAGAAGTTCAGTAGCTCAGAGTATTAGTCGTCAAATAATCAGTGGTTCGTTTTTCTGTTGAGTTGCTGTGCATGTAACGTTGGCTGCTATATAGTTGCATAGGAATACGGACAGTTTGTAACTGACGTTTTGAAAAGAATGGTTTAAAGATTGTGGTTGGGGTTTTGGGTCGAGATGTATACTTACTTTCTGTCTACTGTTTCAGTTGTCTCACCCATGGACACTCTGTTTGGAAATGGCAGTTTCGAACGGTCCTAGTTTCAGTTACATGCGGCCTTCATGGAAATTTTCACCCTCTAGGTTTTAGTAGAATTTTAGTATATCGTAAGCATTGTCTGATATTGGATAGATAATTACTATTGATAGGTGGCTCAACTGAATTATTTTTTTGTTTGTATATTTCTGGCCTTGTGGGCACTGCCTTACGACAGGTCCTATACTGTAACCTAGGGGCTAGGCAAAACCAAGACATTCGAGGTTTTAGGGTTTATTTCCCAGAACTTTCTGTATGGCGTGTGTGGAGTCAAGAATAGCGGCTTTCTTGGTCATTTCAATTTTTGTTTGAATGTGCAACCAAGCTAAATTTGAAAAACAATTATTATTGTTAATATTGTTATTTTTGTTATTTATTGTTATTGTTGTTATTGTTGTTATTATTGTTACAAGGACTGGTACTGTTCTGGTACTGGTGAGTGGTGACAGACCTATTGGTGGCCAGCCTCATATCATTAGTAATATTGATTGATCTTTGATCATAAGCAGCAATTTAGGAGGCAATGTAAATTCCTTGTTGGGAATGTATTCAAGTAATGGCGAATATTTATATAAATGCTACATATTTTGACCAAGTTGAAGTTTCTAGGACAATGTTAAGGTTATATTAAGGGCCACTTCTGTCTCTAGTAGGTGACAATTATTGTCACCTTCCTGAGAGCTATGGCACCTATGAGTAATGGCTAATGTACCTATGAGATTACAATAGTGGAGTGGACACTGGTCTTTCATGTCAGCTGTACTGGACACAATGACGCAGGTGTGTCGAAGCGCTTGTGCATTAAGCAGTAACTTTTAGAGGTGCAATGTTGACCCAAAATGAATTCAATTTGAATTTTCTAAAATATAAACGCTGGATTTACTTTTTAATAGTTCAGCAGTTTATGTAATAACAGAAGTTATATTTTTATGACTGAGTAGCTAAGCTGATTGGCAGCACTGCCTTTTCTACAGGACCACAGGATCACGCCCGCATCAATGACTTTTGTATTTTTCAGCCGTTTTTCACTAAGCAAATTAGGCACTACTAACGCTGGATGTCCAGTCACTGGTCATAGTGATTGAAATCAAATGGTTAGCAAACCAGTAGCAGTCGGTGTGTATTATTTTAGCATATGGTTCGTGCTTGAAAAAATTATTGAGCAAAGATTGATTTGGAAAAGTGTAAATAAAACCTCTATTTTTGAAAATCATTGCAGCACTTGCTTCGGTTTTAGAGATGTAGTTGGTGACCGGACATCATTGTCAGCCACTTCATCATGGGTTTGTACATAGTTGAGTCTTTTCTGTCAGAACTAATTGCTAATTATGTAATCTAGATGTCAGAGATGAATTAAAGCGCTCAGGTGCCTGGCTAAGTTATGTATTGCTTTAGATCTTTTAATTGAACTGGAAAACTTTGGTTGACTCTGGTAATTTATGACACATGGTATGATCTAAGTGCTTAATCTATAAATGTTATTGGGAATTGTATAAAGTTTAAAGATTTGTACCAAATGATGTTATCGGTTATGGGTGGGTGTTTAGGGCTAGGGGCTGGGTCTTTTGGTGTGATGTCACAATTTCATCACATTGTACCACTCTCTACACTATTTATTTCTTCTCATATCCATCTAATGCACACATGTAGTAATGCTATAATAGGTTGTGTATGCACTGTTAGATGCTGTCTACCTGCTGTTAGATGCTGTCTACCCTATGAAAGGGGACAATTCCTAATATGATAGTGAAGTAGACGTGTTGAGCCTTATTTAGTCATACATCCACCCTTCAAAGTTGGACACTGGTCTTCGCCATTGTCAAGCAAACTTTTGCATTCCATAAATAACATATTTTTCTAGAAAGCTTTGCATTTCATGTATAATGGAAGAACATGCGACACAGATGTTTCTTACTGATGAATTTTGACATAATACAGTATTTTCTAACAGCAAAACTGCTCTAGTGACAAAAATACGAAATTGAAAACAAAAATACTACCAGCAATAGTAATAGTCAAGACTATTTTTAAAGCTAGCTGAATTAGTACCCGTGTGTGTGTGCACACGTGTAACTATGTACTTTTCATTTGAATATAACCAGTATGATGAGGTTCCGCGTATACCATGGTTATTAGTATTGAAGAGGTCCAACCGTATAGACTTTGTTACATCAGTAAGCCCAAATACCTGATACCCGTGAGTGTCCCTAAAAGTGTGGCAATTTTCAAATTGATTGGTATAAACAGAATAACATTACCCTTCATCAAAATTTTCAAGCTGTAATAAATAATTACTGAATTCATGAAGTGCAGACAATGTAAGATCTTACCAGAAACTTTTCATTGGTGAAAATCCAGCAGCACGCAGAGGAAGGCTGACTGCCAAGCCTTCAGGGAAATTCTGTATGCCAATGCCCATAGCCAAGTTCCTGGGTAAGAAGTAACGTCAGAAGATACCAGTTGTGCTGAGTTATACATTCAAGTTGGATTGAGAAGAAATAGCACTTCAAAATACATGTAGTGTAATAAATGTGAGAAGAATTTAGATTTATTTAAATCATTTGGAGAAGAATCATTTGCATTTATAAGCGTCGAGCCAGTGGTGCATTGGTAATTTTTTCCTTTGGGGATCTAAAAAATTTCCTCTTCCCATAACAAAACTCGATTATGCTGCGCAGCGTCGTTGCGGGGACGGTGCAAGAGGGGCTCCCAGAAAAATTTCACAATTTAGCATCAAAATTCTGCATTCTGATGACTTTTTGACAAAAGATCCAAGCATAAATGTAACATTCAAAATCTTGGGTCATGGCTACATATTCAAAAACTTGGGTCATGCCTAAATGAGCGGTCCTGAGCTAAGGTCAAAATTTTTGCAATAAATAACCACCAATAAGGGCATTCCCCTGCATTTCAAAATGAAAATGGTTTGTAATTCATCAGCTGAATTTTTCGACCTGGCAAGAAAAAAATTCAGCTGATGAGTTACAACTCATATTCATTTTAAAATGTAGGGAAATGCCCTTATTTGGTAGCTCTTTATTGTAGTTTTCTGACCTTAGCTCAGAACCACTCGGATAAAAGGCCGAACAAAAGGCCTGATTTTGTTCTTGTCAGGTCTCCAACCTGGACTGACCTGCTACCAATACACCACTGGTCAGGCCTCCAACCTGGGCTGACCTGCTACCAATACACCACTGGTCAGGTCTCCAACCTGGGCTGACCTGCTACCAATACACCACTGGTCAGAGCCAACAACATATATATTGGTACATCAATTAGTGGCCAGCTTTTGTTACATCGGAGTACACGAACCTGGCATTGGCATATGTTGCTGACTTGCTTTTCCCGATAGCACCGAATCCTACTCCAACCGCTAATCCCTCTGTTATCAAAATAAGAGAATATCACAAACAACGATGCAATATTATTGAAATGAAAAGCAAAACAAAATATCATGAATATGAAACAAGCTGAAATATCAGTTGCCTCATCATTAATCATCATGGGAGTTGTTGTCTCTTAGATCAACCTAACAATGAGAAGCCAACTCCAAATTTAAGCGGGCAAAGTTTTCAGAAACGACATGGGAAAATACATTGGCAGTACAATCAACAGCACCTCAAAGTCAATCTCCATACCACGGAAAATGTTTCGATAGCTCATACAAAGGTTCCCCGATTAGACTATTGAACTTTTTAACTAAGGGACGCCGATATACTGTTTCAAGTTGCCTTCTTTTTGCTCCGGGAATCGGTTATACTGTACTTGTTGTGAAGACACTAATATCTCAACTTCTACTAGGACTGCGCTGCTATAAATTTGACTGAATAGCTGACGATCTTAGCTTTCCTCCGACAATTTATTTGTATCACAACCAAACAGTTTTTTAAAGTGCTACCAAGTAGCCATTTCTCAGTACGATTTCAAATATAAGTTGCAAAGTGATTACAGTAAAATGATACAAAAATTGTTATAAGGTATTCCACAAACTTTCAATAAGTTATTCAGATACCTCAATAGCTAGTAGCAGCTACAAGTAGGACAGCAACATTTAGCATTATTCTGACAGCCGAGTAGAATATTCTGGAATACTTGTTCTCACTCTCACTCAGTCTCACTCAGTCTCACTCAGTCTTACTCAGTCTCACTCACAAATTCATACTCATTGTCTCACTAGAACTAGTCATGCTGACTCCGACTAAAGCCATCACTCAACTAAATGCACTACCATGTAGAAAATGTTGTGCTGATGCCATTGGTCACTATGGTTCATACAGAACATCGAAAATCAATTACTCGTGTATATTTTAGACATTTAATTATCTCCAAATGATATAATATATCGCGTAGCAAATGAATTAAATTTCATTTTATTCAATCCCAGGCAACAATTTCGCTGCAACAAAATTTACGTGATTGAGCAACATCAGATAAAAAGCGTAAGAGAAATCTCAAAATCAAAATTGAAGTGGTTAACATTATAGCAAAATCCTAAATTGAGAATTATGGAGGTCCAAGGCAGCAAGCAGATGGGGCTTGGCTATTCATGCTCAAGATTTAAATCCTCCCCCACCTCTCCCCACTCACCAGGTATGTTGTGTACGGTAATAGCAACAATAAGAAGTAGAATTCTCTGCCAGCTAGCCTGACGTCTCCGTTTATCATCTTCATCATCTAGAAATGCCCTGCGTCCAACCTCACTTTCACTATCTGATGCTGTGGATCCCTTGCGTAGTCTTCTAGTTAGGTGCTGATCTACAATGGCAACATATTCCAATTACATAATGTCGTCTAAATCGCATTCAAAATTGTCCTGCTATTAGTACTGAAACTTTCAGCCAACTGTTAGACAATACTATCGGACAACTGTTAGGTTTGACTGAGTTGGAACAAAGCAGGTCACTAAGAAATGGCAAATTGATTGTGCCAGACAGGTGCATGCAGTCACACCAGTTAAAGTTAACCACAGGATTTTGTTGAAATTTTTTTCTGGGGTTAACTAAAAACCAGTCGTTTTGTTTAAAACCACCCAGAAGAATGAAGTCAATCGCACCGACACCATATCACATTAAACACAGAAACACACCCACCTATGATGCCAAAGAGGGATTCATTGAATATAGTATACATTTTTATGATCGACGAAAATCCGATGTCAGTAGACTGACATCAAAAAACGATAATTCTCAATGAAACTTGCGACCTTGACCGCCGAATGATCGCTAGATAGATATGACAATAAAGCTTAGCGCCGAGCTAGATACGAGCTAGATACGAGCTAGATACGAGCTAGATATAGGCTAGGCGTGGGTAAGATATGGGAAAGATGGGGGAAACACTCCTTAATTATTGTTATACAAGTTTCTTAGTTTGAACTCTGGAATAGGCTGCTCATATTAGCAGAGTGTGGTAGTGTGGTAGGTTGATGTTGATGTAAGTGCCTAATTTAAAGGGTGACGTACAAAAATCTTTGAAATGTGCCTGTCGCATAGTATCCAGTGATCAGGATCACGTCACTTTGCAGAAAGGGAATGGGCATCTTGCAACTGCTATTTAAAAAGTGAGTTTTAAGGGTCGTGGGGGTCAGGTGTTGGAGTGCTGAGGTTGTGGGGTCAGGGGGATGGACTGTTGAGGTTACTGTGTCAGGAAGGACGGAGTTGAGAAGTCAAGGTATGGAGTCCCGGAGATTGTGATATCCGAGTGCCAACACTCAATAGTGGTTATAAATCAGGTCAGATTCCTGCAAACAATGAAGAAATGATATACATTCATGACTACATAATATTATGACATGAAAATACAAACCTTCACCCAAAGTGGTAGGTATTAGGATGTCATTTTCGTGTCCACCATTGTGAGTATCATCTAGGCTAGGATGTTCTGTAGTCTGCATAGCCAGTGCGATCGCAGGGTCACCCTGTCAAAGAGAGAAAGAACCAATACTTTAGCGTCAAAGAGAGAAAGAATCAATACTTCAGCATTTGCAATAGTTGAATTTACTAAGCACGGAATATCAAACTTGTTTGGAATTACAGTTAGCCATGACCTACCTTAAGTTCCAAGTCATTTTACTGGGAAGCCTTGGAACACAGGTTAACAATGAACTATGAGATATGACCTTCAGCGACCTCTTGGCGAATTGCTACACAAACAAACGATACAACATTGGCAGAAATTCTTCCACCGTCAGTAATCAATCTTTCAATCTCTCACTCATTGTGATCGATTGGTATTACCGCATTTTTATGAAAATTAATATTGATTGCAAGCACACGTTTCCTATTAGCATGATATGCATATTTGTTTAGCAATATAAACATTGTGAGAACTATAGGGTGTTTTTATTTCAAATGTTCACCGATTAGCCTATGATATTTTTTGTCCAGTAACAAAATTCTGTACTTTGGAATTTTTAAAACAAATTACTAAATGTCTTTTAACTTTGTGAACACATGTTTAAAAAATTTAATTTAATTTAATTTACAATCCGCTACGATACACAGAAACCTTTCATCAAAATTGCTCTAAACCGAACACTGACAGTTCTAAAGTGAATACATTGCTAATATAGGGGTTAGTAAGTTCAATGCTACTTGTAGGTCAAGCAACCTCTAGCACAAGCTGCTACAATGATTAGTTAGTTTGTTTTTTTTTTAGTCAGTTTATTGGCATGATGTTGATGTTTATTGATGTTGATGTAAGTGCCTAATTTAAAGGGTGACGTTCAAAAATCTTTGAAATGTGCCTGTAGCATAGTATCCAGTGACCAGTTTTACATTGATTACAACTAATCAATAGTTTTACATTGATTACAACTAAATACCAAAATAGTAATACAAGTTGCTGCATTGGATTGTTGATATTGAGTGTTGATACCTTGTACTGGCAAGGTTTATGATTGATATAATTATGTTATATCAGTTTACTAAATGCGGCAGGAGTTGATCAGCACCCCACACAAAGCAAGCACCAAGCAAGAAGCCAAAGGCTACTGGAATGAAAGCCCATTGCCCATCCTCTCCATATACACCAGACTCTTTGGCTAGGTCAATAGCTGGTGCAAGTAGAGACCAGTAAGAGGCAGCCGTCATCACCTATGAGAACAAAGTATAAAATATATGAAGTTACAATGCAGATAATGCTGATGCAATACTACCACATTTATTTTGCAAGTTGTTTATTTAAACTGCATTTAAAATGTAAGGCAGTGAGTTGAGTAGGTCTAGAACTGTGTATCATATCAAAAATGTTGTAACATCGATATTTTCGCTGAATATCGATATTCGTTTGCAAAAATTTCGCTATGGTACTGAGTTTAACCAATACATATTTGAATTTAGATGCCATAAAATAAAGGTATCAAAGAAATATGTCAACTGTCAAATGCATTAATACGCCATAACTTGTTGCATCTGGCTTGGATTTATAATAAAGCCAGTGAAATTATTTGAAAATGGTGTGGATATCATAAATATCGTATTGTTACTATTTACTGATATCGTTTCGATATCTTACATTTTGGAGGGAGGGGAGCCTCTCTGGCAAGTCCGAGAAGAGTGATTTATCCTTTGCATTTTAGTCTCCACAATCTAACAAATATGTGTTAAATTATCATTTAAACAACATAAAATATATTTATGTATTCCGTATTTTAGTAGAACCTCTACAAGGCAGCAAATGTTTTGTATGGCTGTAATCATTGTGAAAGGCTTCATCTCAATAATTCAACATAATAATGTAAATATTTTATGCTATATATTGCGACAGACGCATTTCAATTTGAGTATGGTACCGGTACGAAAGACATCGTGTTTGTGTGCAACTGTTTGTATGTAAATTATCTATTTGTTTTTATTCGTACTTACGCCAGCAGCAAAGCCCAGACTTCCATCAAGCACCTCTCTCTACAATCATAATATACATGAAGTATTAGAACATAGCACAGCATTACTACATGTACATTTAGAATGACCAAAAGTATAACACCCATTAAATGAACACTAATTGGTTGAAACCTGTTCTTTGACTATTTACTGGCATATTTACTGTACGAATATTTACTGGCAGTGTTCATTATTTCATTGGTTGAACAAAATGCATATATGTTCAATGTTTGGCCAGTAGGACTTCTTAGCAACAAATCATGTGCAGTCATATTTTTATATTAATATTTTGCTAAAATTTGTAAAATAATTAGAGCACTTTAAATAGGCCAAGTGACGTCCGTTTGGGTATACAACCTATAAAAGTGAAACCACAGTGGATACGAGTAGTCAATTACATTGCCAGATTTGCTTGCGAAAACAAGTAGGCCGAATTTGGTAGTTTCTATGACCAAAAACTGGTCTTCTATGATGAAGGGCAGTCAATCTCAATAATTATATAAAAGTAATTTATATTAATAATTACACATTGTATAGTAATTTTGTATTATTATGGTTATTGTAGACCTACAATTACAGCCTACAACCTTACAATATTTCTAATATATATTTTGAATTAAATTTAATTAGACCTACTGTAATTAAAATAACAATAATTAATTGTAAAATATAGTTACCATTTGAAAGTTCAAAAGTCTAGCGGCCCAATTTATATTTTTTACTTTTAGTATTGTTTGCATAGGTGGTTCTGCAGTTGGCCAAAAATGATTTTTGGGTCTTCACACTTCCACCTTGTCTTTATTTTCCCCACCTCCACCGTAGGGTAGAATATCTATAAATATAGCACGAGTTCTGGTGGTGGAGTAGGAGTGAGTGGTAGGGTGGGTAGGGGAGCAACAAAATCAATGAGGTTAGATTTTAAACAGAGGTTTACTTACAGAAAAAGACAGTTGCTCAACTCAAACATATGATGTATTGCTTCAGAACACTTGAAAATACATGAAACAATTTGAGTTGGTCGACACAGTGCCTTCTGTACCGGTAAGAGGTATATGATATATTTCAAACGAAAACGAAAATTTCGAAAACGATACAGTCTCGAGGCACATTGACCACAGAACTGTGACAAATTTGGTGTGCAGAGCTTTAAAATTGGGTGTTACTTCTGTTGAGACGCATGCACACCTATAATAACATGGATGTAGGACGCATGCACCCCAACGGAAATCAAGTCCGTTTTTACAGGTCTATACAACAAAATTGTTACAGTTCCATAGTCAATGTGCCTCGAGACGGTGTAGTCGGACGCTATATTTATACATTTTCTGCTAGGTAGCCCCATGGGTGGCAGTCTGACTTTGAAGACCTAAAAGTCATTTTTAGCCAAGTGGAAAGCCATCTAAGATTGTTTGTAATATTGTAGGCCTACATGAACACTATCATAGATTACATTAAGACCTAACATTATATGTTTTAGACGCAGTGGTGTCAGTGGAAAAAAAGAAGTGCCTAGACGCCGAATTTCCAGCCAGCAGTGACAACA
>JAOQGN010118750.1:0-11713 GCA_027564295.1 Himantozoum antarcticum
TATACACTACTTTTTAAAGCTTGTCAGAACTGATGCAAGAAACTTGGAGATAGATCCTTCCATCGCGAGAGCTGGAGTGATAATGGAAAAACAAGGGGCTGTACTATTTACTAAAACTCTAACCAATGAGACGATTGGAACTTTTTGTACTTTGTCGGATTGGATGAATTTGACATTATGACTCATTTGAAAGTTTTGATCTGATTGGACAATGAGATTGAAACTTTTTACAAAAAAAGAGAATGAAATGATCAACTTAGGTATTCAGACTTTAACATGGCAAATACTCCCAGGAAACCTACTCAATCGTCTAGAAAGCGAAAGGCGGAACATGAGTTGGAGATGGATAACGTACACCAACCAAACCCTAAGACTAGGTGAGAAATTATATTATGTAATATTTTAAATTTGAGATATTTATTCGAAATTTTATGCACTATTTGTTAATGAATGGTGGGTTGAAATTTTTCTGAAAATATTATGAGTGAATGGTGGTTCGAATTTTTTTGAATAGATGATGAATGAATGGTTTTGAATTCTTTTTGCTATGCTAATGTATGAATATTGATTTGAAATTTTCTGCTCAACTTATGAATGAATGTTGATTTGAATTGTTATGGAATATTTATGAATAAATGCTTTAAAATAAACCTTTTTTGTTGTTGAAATAGTGATGTGGAATATTTATGTATGAATTGATAGGTGGACAATTTAGAATTTTGTATATATATATATACCATTTATTCTACAAAACAAATTTAAAAAAAAAGAAAATATTATGAATGAATGGCGGATTGAAATTGTTTGAATAAATGATGAATGAATGGTTTTGAATTTTTTTTGCTATAATAATTAATGAATATTGATTCGAAATTTTCTGCTCTACTTATGAATGAATGTTGATTTGAATTTTTTTGGAATGCTTATGAATGAATGTTGATTCGAAATGTTATGGAATATTTAAGAATACCTTGATACAAATTTTTTTTTATCAAGGTGTTATATAATATTTATGAATGCCTTGATAAAAAAATTTTTTTTAAGATGTTGATGTGCAATAATTATGTATGAATTGATAGGTGGACAATTCAGGTTTTTGGAAAGAAAATAATAGATCAGGAGATGGAAATGGATAATCAGTCTCAAATAGTTTGGAAAGGTGAATACGAATGGTTACTGTATAATGTAAATACAAACTTCTGGAAACCAACAGACGCTCACCTGTGGGTTTATACAATACCCAGATATCCAGTCAATTACAATCTTTGTTGCCTCTGAGTTTACAACAACATCTAGATGCAATGAGTCCAAGGGAATTTCTGACTTATGTCTTAAAAGATTTGTCACAGGAAGAACGAGATTCTCTGATGGTTGATGAGCATCAACCACCATGAAAGTCATTTCTGGTGAACTGGATGTATGACTGTAGCTTATCGGGAATACGAATGGCTCAGGCTGGTTTTATTCGCTAGTAGATCATGTTGATAGAGTACAGTGTGTATTCTGTAGAGGAAGACTTCACAACTGGCAGAGAGACATAGTACCGATGATAGGACATTCTAAATCCTTTAATTTCTGCCGATTGGTGAAAGGACTGGAATGTGGAAATAGGGGGTATAAAACAAATGCTCTCTGAAGATGATGTACGACACATTATAAGATTTGACAAACCAACGGGAACTGAAAAAAAGTCATTCTGAAAACGAGTGATTATACAGCAACATCTTAGGTATTTCTACCAATGGAGCAATAATGATATGCTACAAATCCGAAGCCTCTAGGATCAGAACATTCGCACGGTGGCCGCCTACCTGTCCAATCACAAGCACGAGAATGTGTAGATCAGGGTTCTATTTTACTGGCTTTGATGATCAAGTTCATTGCTTTCATTGCTCAGGAGGTATGAAAGGGTGGACAGCCTCAGATGATCCATGGGAAGAACACGCCAGATGGCTTCCAGAGTATGATACAACAGAAAGGGCAGTCTTAGATCAATGACATTTATTCTAAAACTCCTGATAATAAGAAATGTGTGAGAAAAACACAGGCGTAGAAGAAAGCAGAAATAAAAAAGGTGGCGTACAAAACAGCTCACCAAGATATGGTTTCAATTTGTCAAAGACTGGGTCCTAGCGCTGAAACGATAGAAAATGTAATTGCTAAAAATGGCAAACCATTTGATGACATCAAGGAAATAGTACAAGCCTTATTTAACCACACTGACATCGTTGATGAAGAAGTCCCTAATAATCTCTGCGTTAGCGCTTTATGCGGTTAGATTTTCCCGAAGCAGAAAGATAAGCACTCAATAGTCAGCGTGCAGAATGCAATGAATCTGACAGTCTTAATGGAACAGAGACTCAACAGAAATACAAAGCAGGATGTACAAACTGAGAGAGGAAAACTGAAGTAGTAATACTATGCAATAAAGTGAAGTTGGTACAATGAAATAAAATATTTATTGATTATTTAATATCATAGACTCGATATTTAGGTGTGATGCTTTTTATTTCAAAATACATTTTACATATAGTAGTAATAGTATACAATAAAGTGAAGTTGGTACAATTAAATAAAATATTATTGATAAATTAATATGATACAAACAATATAAGAAAATTATGAAAATAACAACATCATTTATTACGCATTGACCACCAAATTATACTGTTGATAACTTTTGCAAAGTAATTCTCCCATAGCCCGAGAGTTCATATGATCATTTCCAGGAAAAGATTAATTCAACATCCTACTCCCATTCTGTCATCAAAATTAAGTTTCACTATGTTTTACACTTGCGCTTTGATAGATCATGTGATTACTGCCATAATGCAGCAGCCATATTGTAGCAGACATTTGATCTTTACCATGATTCTTTACAAACATAAATTGGCTACGATTTACGAAGGAGAGATATTAAATACGCATTCACTTCCTATTCCACCAGTATTACCATCACCACCTATACCTCCCAGATCACCACTAAATAAACTACCTTTACCGAGGAGAAATAATCCTCGCTGTGGCATTTATAAACCGCTACCAAATTTAAACGATCATACATATGAAAGCACTTCGTCAAATCTCTATGTATATCAAAACATCTGCCCAATTCATAAACATGAAGTGGTGATAATATGTCGTATTTGTAATTCTGAGGATCGGTCATCTGTGTAATTCTGACACAACTAAATTATGAATATAATGTCAGAGTAGTGTAATCACTTCATCTCAAAACAGAGCAGTTTTTTGTTTCGATGCTTTCTATCATCTCTTCAATTTCATCAAGCTGATCTAAAATTTAAAATAACAATTTGTTAAAATCTATCAATTCTAAAGTTGTATTTTTTGAGAACTTACTACGAAAATTTAATTATGATTTATGTTATTAAATGTTGGTTTTAATAACTTCTAGTGAGCACACTCAATAGTGCCACATACAATTCAATGATTTCTGATTTCATACACCTAAAAATATAACCTAACCTATATTTTTAATTTATAGTACTTTGTGGATTCAATTAAAGGAACCTGAGTAAAGTGAGTGAAGTTAGGTAGGTTACACCAATAAATTAATCCTCACTTGTCAATTATATTGTAAATATACTAAGAGCTTGACACTCTGAACATTAACAGTGAATCTAACATTCTAAAGCATTTTTCTATATTATGAATGTATAAATAATGTTTTTATATAACAAATGTATAAATAAGACCAAGAAACTCAATTGATCATTAGATCTGTGTCCTAAATTTTTAGTCATGAGGATGAGTGAGTGAGGTATTATAATTTGCATATTTATAGAATTGATTTGTAAATTCATTGATTTACAAATACGATGATTTATAATTTACAGGTATTTATATTTACAGTCTTTCAATTTACAGATTTTAATTTTTTGGTGAGAGAGGATCAGATTCAAATTTATTTTTTGAATTTCCCCAGCCACAAAATATTATATTTTCCATCAATATAACATCATTTAATGACAGTTACTATCAAAAAATGAGACTAATTGACGACAAACTATGGCTCAGGATGCTTCCACTCAATTGTAGCTCAAGATTTTATTGCCAAATCAAGTAGATGGTGAGGGAGTGAGGGAATTGAGTTTTTAATTTATCCCTAATTATTGATGAGTGATCGCTAAATTTAGCGTTAGGAGTGTCTGCAAAATATGACGAGTGAAGGGGAACAGATCTAATAATTAATTTGGCTTGGTCTAATGTAAACTGAAATTAAAAAATATGACAGTAAATTCTCAGCTAGTCTTAGTATCTGGTTGGCACAGTTTATTAATCTCTATCTCCTGTTTCGTCTTTTGCTTTTAATCGTTTGAGTATGTTCCCTGTGAGTATTTGTCATCTTCTTCCAACTCGCTTCTTCCTGTTTCAACAATCACACGAAAGATTTGATGTGATTGTTTTAGATCAGCTTGATGAAACAAAATAATTGATTTGATTGGTCAATGAGATTGAAACTTTTTCAGATAAAAGCAGTCAACGCTTCAACTCCGAGTTGAAGCGTTGACTGCTTTTATCTGAAGAAGTTTCAATCTCATTGACCAATCAAATCAATTATTTTGTTTCATCAAACTGATCTAAAACAATCCCATCAAATCTTTCGTTTTATCAAGATTATCTAAAGTTTAAAATAATAATTTGCTAAAAAAGATTTATTCTGACGTTTACTTTCATTAAGAATATATAATGAAAATATAATATTCATCATATTAAATTAAAATGTTGACACCTTCTAGTGAGCATACTCAATAACGCTACATAAAATTCAATGATTAATAATTTCATACACTGTTAACCTAACCTATATTTTTAATTTGTAGTACTAAGCGAATTCAACTGAAGTTAGGGATGTAACACTGACGATACAATCATCAGTTGGCAATTTTATTATAATTATACTCTCTCTCTCTTAAACTATTGACACTCTAAACATTAACTGTGAACTCAACATTCTAAGACATTTTTATATTTTAAATGTACAAATACTGCTTTTTTTTATATCATGAATGTATAATTAATGTAAACAAATTATTTTAACACCAGTAAAAAAGTCTTTTTTTTTGTTAATATATTTACCAGGTTTGGATTGGAATCTTGTGAGTGGTAAAGTGATTTTTATGTCACAGAATATCATGATCTATTACACAGACAGTGAGTGAACCTTTTGATTTTTACATTTACTAATGTTTGCAGCAGATGTGAGTGAGGATTTTGATTTTTTTAATCTTCCAAATAGCATGAGCGAGTGGAGACGGACATATAAATTTACTGAGTGTGGTCTTCGGAGGGAAAGGTATTTGTCTTAATTTGTACTCATTTTTTATAACATGTTTTGAGCCAGTGTATGCATGTAGATGCATTTGACATCGCCTGTTGCACTCAGATATCGGAGTAAATTATAGAAAACAAAAGATATTTCATCAGCCTTCATTTAATAACTATCAAGAGTACATTCTCAAGTTCAAGAGTACATTCTCAAGTTACTCATCATCATTATGCAAACTTTAACAAAATCGCTTATTAAATTATCATCACCAACACATTCAATAATGAGTGTAACACCAAATTATAATTTACCTTCAAATGTTTCACCCTCATGATAATTGCCCTATTTTCCACCATTTTCAAACGAAGACGTGGACGTGTGGAGGATGGTGCTAAAAATAATTATATTGATAACAAATAAATTTAACTACCTAGGCAATAATGTAGTATAATGTGATATATTATAGTAAAATGTTACCCACAACCATTGGATGAGCTGTATGTCTAAGTCTGCGATTTTACAAAAAGTTTACATTAAATGCTAATTAATTAGTCTATCAGTATAAGACATTCAATTCCAGAAATAGAAAATGAAATAATATTATTTCCCCAACCAGTGGAAACAACAATTATCATTCAGACATTACATTTGAAGGATGTTGCAGGATATCAAAATGATAAAATTATTACATATAAGTATGATCTTCTTATCCGCTAATAAATTATAGTAGCATACTTCACATTCATTCAGACAATGCATTTGAAAGATGACACGGTATATAAAATGATAAATTCAAAGCAAAGTGGGTAATAATATTATTTCATATCGATATAATCTTTCTAACTGGTAATAAATTAAAACAGCATACATTAAACAATGATAAATATACCTAACATTTGAGGGATACGTACAAAAAAACTAGCCAGGTGTCAGACAAGAATAAATGAAGAAGACGGAAATTAAACTAAACTGATACTTGCAAAAGTTATTATCCCCTTTTCCTTCTGACGAAAAAGTTTTAGTTTTTGTTCTGATTATGTTCCCAATTAAATTATTTTAAAAAAGTGCAGTATAATCATTATTATAATGACTAAAACTAAAATAACAATAGTGTCCTCATTTTATTGATATTTAGCAGTCAATACATGTAATCAAAACGGATCAAACGGAGGAATACATTTGTGTCAGCTTTCAGGGAATGCAAAGAATTGATTAAAGTGATTACCATTAATTCTCATTTGTGGGATCCCATAGAAACTATTCCCAATTTATTATATTATAAAACCTTTATAATTGATAAGGTACAAAAACCATTTTTTTCTAGAGAGATGAGAGGTTTAACACCTTCTGCGTTTCAATAATTAAGAAATAAAATTTAAGATTGATATTTAAATTGACATATTTCATATAATCGTTGTACTAAAATTTTAGAGCGGTGATGAAAATTGAAATTTTATATATCTTGGGGAGAAAAAATTTATTATCCACCCCTTAGGGTAGAACAATATTTATCTTAAATCGTAGTCATTGCCAATATTTTTTTCTGTAATTATCGTAATCTATGAGACTTACAGTTTGCAACATCAAAGATTTTTAAACTATAATTGCAAACAAAGTTTTAAAAGACAAAAGTGTATGGCGGGTATGCAATTGAAAAGTTTTAGCTACACCCCTTGCAGTTAAATTTCAAGTTAAAATGCTAATTTTTGTCACAATCCATTTCAAGTCATCACTCGCACCTTGTATTAAAATTTTAGATCATTACGTTAATAAAATATAAAACTTTAAAAAATTTTAAATTTTTGTTTGTTTTTCGAATCAATTTTCGACTGAGTATTAAATAAATAGAGTATAATTATTAATTTATGTTTTAAATATTTTCGACTGAATTTTCGACTGAGTATTAAATAATTATAGTATCAGTTTTATCTACCTTATATATTGCTTTTGGTCTTATATTTTATATTTCTTCATTGTGCCACTCATGGTGTTTTTATCTCTCTGTTTTTAGCGAATTCTGCTGAAAAGCATGTGTAACATGAGCAGTTTTAAATAAAATCTAAATCTAAGATATCAGCATGTAACACATTACCAGATGAGCATTCTGCTAGATGAAGGTCAGAGGCGTATGAAGCCCAACTTCGAAATCACCAGGGCTGGCCTCCCTCAGTTGTGAGAGCAGCTGCACTTCCTGCAAGACGGAAGTCAGCTGCCAACACACGACTGGGTGAGTCTCCTTCAAGGTGGGGACTGGGGCCCCATGCAGCCAACTATAGAAATGCTCAAGCTTGGTCTCCACTGGTCATGGGATTCGATGAACTTCCTTCAAGGTGGAAGTCAGCCTCAAGTACTCGACCGGATGAGTCCCCTTCAAGATGGAGACTGGATACCTACATGGCTAATGCAATGGACAAACCGTATGGAGCTAGCCATTTTCTACTTGGATGGATCGAGGGACAGTCAGTACAAATACTGGTGGATGCCGGTTGTACAACCAACCTCTTCTCAAAGTACATCTGTGATCGACTTCCCATAAAGGTTAGAAGTCAACTGGAGAGATGTAAGAGCCATGGGATCATGGCAGACGGTACAAGGCTGCCTTTCTGTGAGCTAATGCAAGTTCCGATCAGACTCAGCGGGGTCAGAACCGATGTAACATTTGTCGTGTTTCAGATAAATGGAGACGACATCTTGGGGATGGCATTTTGGACCACCTATGAATACTCTACAGATTTCAGCCAGCCAGTGGTGTCAGTAGATGGAATGGAACTGCAATGTATGGACCGACATGGACAGCTGGTGATGAGCAAAGTCCTGGTGCTGAGACATATAACCTTTCCAGCCAACACAGAGATGGAGCTATGGTTCAGAGTCACCACCAGGAAATTCTGTTCCATGGTGTAGTAGGACAACCAGACCATCCTCTCCTGGCCACTAGCCTCAACAAACCTGGTCAAGATGGAAGGATGATGATGCAATGTATGAATCCTACCAACCAGCCATGGGAGTTCAAGTCAGGCATCAAACTGGGAACCTTCACAAGAGTTGAAGAAGAAGATGTCGGCTTGAATCAATTCAACTCAGTTCGTGTGTCCACTGATGTCCACTGTCGTGTGTCCACTCTACTCATGCTGAAAGCCGGCCAGGGCATCCGCCCATCTGCAACAAATCTTGGAGCAAGTCAGATGGAGTTGCAAAACCAGGAAGCAGACTCGGAAGCTAGTGAAGCTGCTGGTTGACTATGGAGAAGATTTTAGCACAGAAGACGGAGATGTTGGACAGACAGACCTGGTCGAGCACAGTATGCAATTGCTGGAAGGCTTCCAACCTATTCGTGAGCCACCTCACTGTCTGGGGCTACAGAAAGAGGCAGAAGCATAGAGACAGGTGCATGACCTGCTTGATAGTACCAGTTAGTGTCACCTGCAGATTTCCGATCGTGTTAGTCAGAAAGAATGATCAGACGTGGAAATTCTGTGCAGACTATCAGTGTCTGAATGCTGCTACACAACCAGATGCTTACCCCTTGCCACAGATCAACGAAAGCCTAGACTCCTGATGGGAAGTACTTACTTCAGCACTTTAGATCTAGTCAGCGGGTACTGGCAGGTGCCCTTTTTTTGCCCTGCTTTCGAGGCAGCGGGGCTCCCTTGCCCCATCCAGTCAGACATAGATAAATCTGTCTTTAAAGCAGCAGGTCTTCCACCTTCTCATCAATAAGTATTACTAACAAACCAACCCTATGGGGTAGACATCCAGTAAACGACAGGCATAGCTAAAGAACATAGTGATGGAAATGAACCTGTGGCTGCCATTTATGAAGTGGTAAGGACTGGCGTGGACCTGATCAACAAAAAACTAGAACTTGGCTTTTCAGAGTTGCGTAGACTGAACAAAATGGAAAACAACATGTGGATCGGGGAATCCTGGAGGCCAGAAGAGTCATCCTGGACAAGCTACCTTGGTGTGTGGTCTGTCCCCCAAGCCTAAGACAGACAGTGATCTGAACTACCCATGCAATGAGTCGTTCTGGAGTAGGAAGCACACTGGGATGATTGAGACTTACCTGGTAGTGGCCCAATATAATGGCTGGCACCCATAGGCTCATCAAGACACGTGAAATCTGTAAGGTGGCAAACAATGGTGGCAGTCATCCAGCCAATAGCAGACAGAGGTTGTTCGCAGGTGACCCCTGGCAGAAAGTAGCTGTAGCTTGGGGGGGGGGGCTCAATGTCAAAGACAAGGAACAGCAACCGGTGGATTCTCATCATAACAGATCATTTCACCCGATGGCAAGACACTCTGGCCATCTCAGAAGCCACGACACCAGTAGTAGCATCTGTCTTAGTGAAAGAGTTTTCTGTTATTTTGGTCTGCCTGAGCAAATCCATACTGATCAGGGGACACAGTTTGAATGCTGGCTAATGACAGACTCTGCCAACTGTGGAACATCAAGAAAACTCACACCACTCACAGGCTAATGAAGTGGCAGAACGGAATAACAAGGTACTAGGTGACTGTCTCCCAGCTTTCCTACTCAGACGAGGACAAGATGAGTGGGGCAAAGGGCTACCCCAACTCATGCTGGTGTTTAGAGGCACGCCCCACTCCACTATCAGAGAAGCAGCCAATCTAGTGATATTTGGGAGAGGATTACAATTGCCAGATCAGCTTCAGTACCATCCACCACCCTCAGAGTTCCAGTCTCAACAAGAGTTCACCCAGACCCTGATGGAACGTCTAACACAAGCCCGTGAAACTATCAGGCAACACCAGCTGGAGCAGCTGCAACATCTGCTATGAGCATGCTGAGGAGCCCTTGCTATTTTTGGCCAGAGACCATGTGCTTCTAGAAAACAGGAGATGGGAGAAGGGAGAGAATCTAAAGCTTCAGCCAAAATTCGTGAGCCTCTACCAAGTAATAGAATGCTACCCAAATCACGCATATAAGATAGGAAAGCAAGGACAAGTCTCCATACAAAATGAATGGAGACTTGGCTATATCATCCTTGTAAACATTTAGTAGGCCAAGCACCCTTAAGTATAGAGCCAAGAAGGAGACAGAATATGACGGATACCACTAGACTGCACCCTGGCAGGCAAATCCACTAACCACAAACAGATCCGGAGCACTCACCAGTTCCGGAAATGGCAGAACCACAGGAACCAGATCCAGTGGGAATTTTCTCCCCTGTTGGCCCAGAAATGACAGAAGAAACCCTAGAAAATTTCCCCCTGAATACGCTTTTGGAAGCATACATGCGAGCAGGCAGAGATTCTGCAATAAGATAAAAAGAGACAGAATTGCCCACTATAGAGTCACACAGAGAGGAGGAGAACCTTCCACCCACCATGCAATCATCAGAGGAAGAAAAAGGGGAAGAAAAAGGGGAAGAAAAAGGGGAAGAAAAAGAGGAAGAAAAAGGGGGAGAAAAAGGGGAAGAAAAAGGGGAAGAAAAAGGGGAAGAAATGGCGACAAGCTCACCGGCTATGGAGTCTCACAGTGCAGAAATTCAGCCATCTGGTCGTCCCAAGAGAAATAGTGGGGTTCCCACTAGATACCCCAATGTGGAGTGCCATCAGCAGACAGGAAATGACAGTAGTATAGTGTGGGCTTTCGAATCCCCTAATGCACTAGGGTTTTGATACATGGTAGCCTGTGATTTTTGCTACCCATTTAGGGTGGGGTGGAGACCCCATTCTTGTTCCTTTTTCGAATGAATTGGATCTAAAACTAGCTCAGCACCACTGCCATCATAACCTGAGACGGGTTTGACGGGGTTCCAAGACGGGTTTGGTCTTCTGAAAAGCTTTTTTCTAGTGACTTAGGCCTACTCCTTGCACCACCGGACGACCGGAAGTGAGCACCACCGAACAGCCAGAAGTATTTTTGTTGTCGTTTGTTTCCGGAAGTGTATTATTATTAGAAATAAATGATTCATCCCTTATTCCGGGTGTATAATTATACACCCGGAAATACGGCCGATTTCGGACATCCAGATATTGATTTCCTTTGAAGTGCTGATACAACCGGAAATGGAGCTTTGTAGAGGACAGCCGGAAGCATCGTTTGTTTTTGTTTATTTTTTTCTTACTGATAATTCGAAATTTTTTGAATGAATGATGATTCGAAGTTTTTGAATGAACGATGATTCAAAGAATTTTGAATGGATTGATACAAATTTTTTTGAATGAATGATGATTCGAAATTTTTTGAATGAATGATTCGAAATTATATATATAAATTATTATATATATTTATATATATATATATATATAATACTTACCGTATTATTATTATTATATATATATATATAGCAAGGATTATATATATATATATATATTTATATAATAATTACCGTTTTACGTATTTGAAATTGATGCGAAAAGCCTGGAGACTAGTCCGTACATCGCGAGAGTTGG
>JAOQGN010118861.1:0-11713 GCA_027564295.1 Himantozoum antarcticum
ATCGTTTTGATGTTTTCTGTTGTTCTGTAACATCTCTTTACCTCTCTACAATTGCAATAGACATATGGTGTTCAGTGTATAAGACGTTGTCGTTTCGATGGATTGGTTTACTTTTGCTATTTACCGTGTTATTTCTACCATTTCCTACAATTTGTTGTGTTTGCAGATGCGACCAGTGATGTCCGGAGAGTTGGGGAGTGAGTACGACGACTCCGACGTCTCGCTCACATCATCCAGTGAGGAGGAGGAGAAGGAGGAGAAAACTAAAAAGAAAAGAAGTAAGTTGATTACTTGTGTTTTTTTTTGTATTGCTTTGTAGAGTGTGTGGGTTTTACATGTTTTTTACCCTCCGGTCTATTTAAGCAACTACATTTCACATCGTTTGTTGTTGTGGAAAGTATTAATAGTGTATAGTTGTTGTCTAGCGGAGGAGAAAGCAATAATGCATGATTATTTTCCTTTCCAAAAAACAATGTCGTTTGAAATAGATAAGCAATATTGGTATCGTCTTATTCACACCTTCTCCACCTCTCTCTTTTTCTAGGAATACGACAAAAGAGTAAACAACTTGTAAAGAAAAGGAAAAACGGAAAAAGAAATGGTGAGTATTTTCTTTGTGTTATGATGTTGGTTTAGCTGTTTCTCACACAAACGTTCATACAATTACAAAAGACAATTATGTACACCCATATTACAATGTTTCTCAGTTATTTTCTATTTGTTGTGCAAGGCATTTTCTTCTTTTTCCAAACAATGTATTTTTTCATTCCCAATATTTCTTTACTATTTTTGTATGGCTTGTATTGTTTTTTCTTTGTGAGTTTTATGCTTTACCATCGTATACAACACTCCCTCACCACCACCCTTTTTTTGTTCACTCTCACATAATTCATAAAAAGCGGGTATAATCCACCATGAACACTGGCACAAAGTAAAAATCATAAATGTAATGTTGTTATCAAAGTTAAGAATAACCATGTTACTCTTATTCATTTTATATAGTTTGTGTTGTTTTATACAACATTCTCTTTCATTTCTCCTATATTATGACTGAACAAACCTGTGTTCGCTTATTAATAATATACTTCACCCACAAATAGTACATTAAATAGTTTGTTACATTTCTATTATTTCTTTAGAAACCACATCTACTGGAGATAAAGTCGAAATCGAAAGGGGAAGCAGAGATAGTGTTAAAAACGGGGAGACTGTCGTGGGTAGAGGCAAAATGATTAAGCTTAAAGAGTTGAGTGAGTTGTTAATTTATATTTTTACCAGTATGCAGTAAACACTATACACAAAGTTTCCAAATAAAATTGATGTATTATTGTTTGAAACATGTGTTTGAGTATTATAACAAAAATTTAATGTTTGAACATCATTCCTTGTTAACATACAATCCTTTGACTTCAAAACTGTGTGAATTGCTACTACTCACTTCCTTCACAATCATTTTTATCATGTTATCACTTTCTGTAGTAACCAGGTAGATGTGTTAATCGCAACAAAACCCATAGTTCTTTAATTGACTCTGTAAATTCTTTGCATGTGTTTAAAAAGGATGTAAATTATTTGCATGTTATTAAAAGGTAAACATTGTTAGGAAAGAATCCAAATTCAAAAAATAATCTATTTATGTCAGTCACTCCAGTTAATCTTACTTTGTTTATTTTTTTGTTTATTTTACACAGATCTGGGAGTAACATTGCGCGGTTTGTTCACATTACAAACAATCTTCACCTCTTCATCGATTGATTGTTCCTTGTGTAGGATGAAGTTTGATGAACCCAGAGCATTAAGTAAGCAATACAGTCATGAGCAAGGACATCACTTGTTCGCTTTTGTCCTTGCTATGCACCATTTCTTACAACGACAACGACCCAAAAACACCAAACATTTGTTAGGTGTTCTTTAGGTCGGGCTCTTCCCATCAGGAGTGGGAAGTGCTCACAAGGTCCGTTGTATATTGTAGGTAGAGGGGTTATGGTCACTTTGTGCACCATATTCATCACGAGAATGAGTTTTCTCGCTACATGAGGGAAACACCGGTGCCAAACGTCCCCACCCATATACTCTTAGCAGAGGAGGCGGAGAGGTGTGGCCCCGGTGTTTCACAGTCGTTTCGGTGTGTATAACCCTCTTCCACACCAACTGGTGTGGAAGAAAGCACTACACTCCTTGCTGTGGCTTCCATTCTGGAGCCTGAGCATACAGAAACATATGTGGAGACGTGTGGAAGTGGTGTTGCAAATACCACTTTCCACAACTCCACTCTTGTAACTGACGGCAACTGCTCTGGGGTGAAATCCACCACATCCACTAACACATTCTCTGGTGATGTGAGTGTGGATGTGGACAAAATCTCATCTCGTCCCTTCGTTCCTTACGCTCTCGATCCCGTTTCATCATCATTAGACAAGTTGTTTTGATGATGAAACGTTTTCAGGGTATTCATCAGACCACTATGAAGGGATCCATCCTGATGATAGATCACAGTCACAGTGCTCTGGTGAAGACCCTGACCTGTCTGTGATGTGTGGTTCGGGAGAAATGGTGTAGTGTCGAACTCCACAGTTGAAAGTGGTGGTGAAAATGTGGTGGAAAAAGGCACATCTCCATCTGTGTTTCCCACACTGAGGTGTGGTATTTTTTAAGGGAATGATAGGGTTCAAGAAAATACACACTTTAGTGTTGGAAACACAAGTGGAAGGTAGCCAAAATCCACCACTTCTTATTAACACATCAACTGAAACAGATAGTGTTAGCAACAGTGTGGTGAAAGTAGAGGATCTTTGACCTGCGTCTCCCACACTGGAAACAAAAGTTTCAGTGTTGGAAACACAGAACGATGAAACTCAAACTTCATCACCTGTTATTACCTCACCATCTGTTGCTGGAGTTTCTGGTGTGGAGGGAGGTGAGACGGTGGAATTGCATCACCCTCCTGGTGTTGCAACTCCACCGCACACTTCACTCCTATCACCGGTGGTAAAAAAATTAACATCTCTCTACCACTGGTTGATACCGCCTCACTTTCAGCACCATATAATGAAGATGGAGGTGTACCACTATCTACACCTTACTCTGCGTTACCTGGTGTTCCAACTGAGTTGCAGTACCAGATGTCACAGGATCGGTGGAGATGCGCATCTGTAGAAAGGCGGCTACAGATCGTGGAATTTGAGCAACTCCGACTGCACCAGGAATACAGCCGCCTATTAAAGCTCCAGATGAGGCTCTCTAAGCAAATGATCTCTGCCCACGATGTAAAAGAATCTCTACTTGAAAAACATTAATACTTACATACTATTAATTATTATTCAACCTTACTCATTTATCATTATCATTCTTATTTATTTCAATATATTCAATTTTTACATATTATCCATTCATCTATTAGTAATTATTGAATTTTACTTGTACATTCCACTTACTTGCTGCTAAACTGTTTATGTTACTTATAAATAATCATGTTACTATGTCATATAATTGTCTATTGACTTCCATATATATATATATATATATATAATACATGTATTATATACCAGTATATAATACATGTATTTATAAATTAACGGGCTAACCCATTATGTCACATGTTGCTGCCAGTCCACCAGTGCTATCTTATGAATGCAGTTACTCTCACTTTGTTGTGGCAATTGTCTATTTCAGCGTACATGTAGATTTTTCTATCCAATATAATTCAGATTTTAATTTTTCAGAACAACTTCCTAATAGGCCTATTTTGATGTAGGAATCTAACAGCAGAGGTAATCAAGGGGAGCCTACTGCATATTTTAAGCTATTATTAGATTCGGCTCTCTAGGCAGCACAAATTTTACTGCACACGCCAAATTTCATGGGAGACTCACCTCTGACCTGCAACGTGTGACCATCTCTGATTATTACCTGTTCCTATCATGGGTAGGATTACCCATACCTATACCTACTACCTATGCCTCATACTATATGTCTGTCTATCAAGGTCTATTAGACCACTTGGCCAATTTGGAAACTTTGGAATATTTGGAAAATGAAAAATTTGAAAATTTGGATAAATTGATCAAAATACTTGTAGAGTACCTACTTTTAAAGTACAAGTAATATTCTCACATTTGTATATTATTTAGTCGAATCTTCAACTGGTTTGGGGTTACTGGTGAATGCGTTGGAGGTAGACAGAGAAGATGCAGATGGGGAGGAGAACGAGGATGAAGTAGAGAAGATGATGCTGGCTTCAAATAGACAAGTTTGGATAGACATGTCTAAACCAATGCCAAGAGAGCAGGTGAATGTGGGGGATACATTAGTTTAGATAGTGGATAAAATTCCTTTTCAGTTCAGTCGGCGCACCTAAGACTGAGACCAAAACTTCCCAATTTCTTGTTTGGGACGTCAAAATACCAACCCCCAAAACCTGAAACCCAAGATGTCAAGGTGGTCAAGCAGATAGGCTAGTCATAGACAGGTGACTGATCAATAATAGGAAATCTTTGTCAATAGTCTTACCCTAAAGTTCTTCCGTGTGTTTAGAACGGCAAGTAAGATACAGAAGGCCATGTGGGTTTCTCTCGACAAGCTCATCAGTTATTGAATTACCACCTGAAACAATGCAAACCAAACCAAATAAAATAATTACAATGCATACTAGAATGTTTTAAATACGGGACTTTCTTCCTCTCTCCTTCATTCATACTTTTATTTACTTAGGCTAAGCCAAAGAGTCAGAAAAGTAAAGCTGCCAAAGCACCTGTGTCTTCCATTCAATTAATGTCTCAGAAAGCACGACAGACAATGCAGGTGGAAGTCAAGCCTGTGCCCAGACCCAAAGGTAAGGATTATAGCAGTCGCCAGGGTATAATGTAATTTAACTATATCTATTGCAACTTTGAAAGTAAAACCAATATCTCTGTGTTACATCGTGCAATCTCCAATTTATATTATACCATCTAAAATCATATTAAAATCTACTTTTTGTCTCTCAACATGTGACATTCTTGCACACAACATCCAAAGTAATATTGCACCTGTATATGCCACCTATACATTATACAATATAACAAATTTGCAACAGTCAGGGGAAATAAATTATAAGAGCAAAAACTGAAACTATTACCAATGCAGAAGATGATAGGGCTTTGGAGTGTGGTGGATAAATTGCCAATAAATAAGCGGGAACTGGCAGAGACACCAGACAAGCATGCCAGTACAGCAGATGATGCTTGAGTTCTACCAGGAAAGCGTTGAAGTAATATATTCACCACCCGATGTCTATACTGAATATTATGCACGATATTACAGGGAGAGAGTTGCAGTCAGCCGAGACTTCCTCCACACAACCTGAAGAGCTTGTGACCAAAGCAGCCAATAAGAAGATGGTGACTCAGGGACAAGCTGATCACTTGAATCTAGCTCAACTAAAAGAACATACAACTCTAGCCTTTGAGATTGGTGGTGGTAGTAAACGCAAAGCTAAAGCAATCAGTAAGTGGGCATTTAGACCAAGACCCTGTGTAAACATATTATTTGGTCAGACAGTGTTCCTAGAGGTGGCCAACAGTCTAAAAGCCTTTAACTTGTTTATATGGAAGGTAGAAGCGGTCTTGATGGCAAAGCTCCATTTCAATTTAGTCACCTTGACTTTAGCTTATATCTGGTGTTTGAAGTTGGGAATTTGGTGTTGAGATTTTGGCATTACAAAACGCTATTGGATGGCATGGCGCAAGCTGAAAAATAATTTTACGGTCTTTATAATTATACAAAAATGAATTGATGACAGCCCTTGCCTCTTTCCAACCCTTTTGTAACTATTATTGTGAGGTGCTATGTTGTTAATTATCTACTAAGCTCCGAAAATAATCGCTAAAAGTTGCTCTGAAATGCTTTGCTTTGCAAACTTGTGAAAAGGCAAAATTGTGTAAAATGCCGAATTTGGTATGCCAAGCTCTCTAAAATATTTGACGCTAGTTCCAATGGCTTAGAAGCAAGTATCGTAATAAGGAACGTAGTAGTCTAGTACAGTGTAGTAGTACTAGTACTACTACACTGTACTAGTACTGCTAGACTGTACTAGTACTAGTAGCATCCGAATCAACCCAAGTTAATAAATATAGTCCTGTAACACCTCCACACTCCGACGCAGGACTGAACATTTTTTGAATAACCAGGATTCTAAGAGAAAATTCTAGGTGGATAATTATTTATTCTCAGCAGAAAGTATGTTTGCATCCCAAACTCCAATCCACAATCTAGAATCTAAGCTAAGCGAAAAAATCCTAATACCACACCTAATAACACGCTCCTTAGTGTTGGTTTCAATGCTAACCAAATCAATAATACCAGTATTAGTTAATCATGTGCTGACTTTAATAAAAGCTTAGCAACTTTGCAAGATCACATTATTGTCTGCATTCAGGGTGTGCAAGGTGGCCCAAAAACTGATATCCATCATGTCAATAGCATTACAACAATCAAGAGTTGCCTTATCGCACGAGTTGTGTGATACAATGAGACGGGCTGGTCAGGCAATCTTAGTCATAGAAGGCATCGTGTATCATCGCCGTAAGATTGCAGGAAAGTTGGTCGGTCACCAACTTTTGTGGGACACTCACGACGTGGACATGTCTGCTATTCATTTGATAGGGCAAGTCCAGTCATAATACGACTATTATGATGCTGATGACTTGTGTGTGTGTATACCAGGCTTTAGAGGCACAGAGTTTGGATTGTCATCAATTGATCATCTTTGATGAGGATCCTCCGTTATGTCACTCGGCATGCAGTTCAGATCACCACATATATAACAACACCCAGCCTCTGTTACGATGTATAAGCTACTAAGCGTCTTGTTAGATAAGCTATGCCGTATGATGTATGCACTGCCTGATATTAGATAGTACTACTTATTGACAGGTGTCTAAAGCCAGTATAATGTATGCGCTGTCATTATTGTCCGATATTAGATACCATAGTAATGCCTATAATTGACAGACGTTAAATATTAATTTCATTTATATTATTTTATTATTATTGAATTAATTAATTTTCAACTTTCAGAAAATGCTGTGCCAGTAGCTCTACCACCACCCCCAAAGAGCTCTACGCCAACGTTAGCCAGGAGGAATCCATTCAATAAGGCAGATTCCAGCTCTTCGGAGGATGAGATGGTGCCTCCCGCGTCCGTAGTGGCAGTAGCAGCAGGTGGAGCGGTGGAAAGTGAGATACATCAGAACGAGGACACAGAACTGCTGATAGAAGGTATGTAAGTATGCCAGAAAGATCTCATCTAGTGCATAAACCCACATTTATTCATCTTAGCCCAGTCCCAATCATTGGGGTTTGGCTTGGCTGAAGGGGTTTGACTCAGTTCCAAGCAGTCTTGCCAAAGGCACAAGCATTTTCGACAGAGACAATCATCACATCATTAACCTGATAGTGATAGTGAGTCTTAACAGCATCGTCGATTACAACAGACACTTCCCAATAAAATAAAATATTATTGGTGGTCAAGTTGGTCTTTGCCGCTGTGATATAATTTGTCTACTAACATCTACCCAGTGTCATCATGGTATATATATGTGTGTGTGTGACATGTACATTCCCAGTTACTGCCAGTAGTGCAATGACCAGCATTGCACATCATTTATCCTGATTATCCAGATCTATTTGATGAAGACATGAAGTAGCATTTCCATTACAAATATTTTAATATGAAAGCTATATTTATAATTGCTTTCTATACTCATGAATCCAAACAGACTGAATGTGAAACAGCTGGTGGCGGGTTGAAGTGTCCATCGCCCTAGCCCTGCGGCATGTTCACCTGGGATGGTGTTTGCATCAAACAAGTTTGATATTTCATCACTCTGCTTCACTATTCTTGGCTGATGTCTCGTAACATGGCGCATACTTATCCACTTGACCCTGTGGGCAGGTCAGAGTGGCCTCGTCCAGACATCTATGACTGTAAAACCTCCAATAATATGTCCAAATGCCTCCTTGTCAACCTTCATGCTATTAGCCTTCATGTTGTCACATTCCTGGGTACAGCTCTTTCCTCTAGAGGTGTGGACCAAGCTCCTTCCTGTAATCTCGTGAAATGTACATGTACAGAGTGAACCCACCATCTTTGAAGTTCCTTTCTTCACAAATTATCCTCCGAATGCGACTGGCAACAAGGTAGATAACCCTAAGTTGAAAAAATGAAAAAAATACAATAATAATAATGATAATATTGCTCTCCGAAATCTTAGTATTTGTGGACAAACTATGGACTGAAATTTATATGCAAAGTCTGTCATAGATAAAAACTGACACTCACCCACTGTTTTTCTTTTCAGACATTTAATTTCACACAAAGGTCAGCGGATTTCGCCACAACTTCACTTCGGTCGCTGGAATTATGGGCCCCAACTTATTCTTGTGGCATTCTGCCACTGCATGTTACCATCAGTCGAGCCTGGCCTTCAAACTCTCCCTATCTAATGATTTGAAGAGAGTCGGAAAGTGGTCTGGAGGCACTATAAACCCATGATCTATAGTGTCTCAGAAATGAAGCTCAGTTGTGCGGAGGATCAGTTGCAGTGTGCAATACAATGACTTGTTTATAACAAGACTTGTCTGATGCAACTATTGATTTGTGTGTAGGATTATTTACTACTCTTGGTGAACTAGGAATGATCAATTCCATCTTAACACCTGATTCAATAGACGTCCACTCCAAGTCAATAATTTTGATGAGTTATTGCTGGCAGTTACTGATATTGGCTTTAGCCGACATAGCCAGCCGACATAGCCAGACGACATAGCCAGCCGACATAGTCAGCCGACATAGCCAGCCGACATAGCCAGCCGACATAGCCAGCCTGACATAGCCAGCCTGACACTGGGTGGTGACGGCCTGACATAGCCAGCCTGACACTGGGTGGTGACTGACTGACATAACCAGCCTGACACTGGGTGACAGCCTGACATATTCAGCCTGACACTGGGTGACTGCCTGACATAGTCAGCCTGACACTGGGTGGTGACGGCCTGACATATCCAGCCTGACACTGGGTGACAGCCTGACACTGGGTGGTTACTGCCTGACAGAGACTGCAGCTCTTAAAAGTTATTCTCTATAATTGACAGAAACCCACAGCACATTGCAAAATCAGTAGCCAGCCAAAATCTCACTGCCATAATCCCACTGTCAAAATCCGACAACCACAATGTTACTTAGGGTTGGTGGTTTTGGGTTTTGGAGTTAAAATTTTGGCGTCCCAAGCAGAAAATTGAAAACTAGGGAACACTTGTTGAATTAAAAAGTATTGGTACCCGAAATTGTCATTGATTTGATGGGCAGTGAGAGATCTTCAATTTTGGTGACACCTCAAAGTTCGAGGTGGGACTAGAACCCACATCCTTCCAGATGATGGTAATCTGCTGACTCTCTAGATTGCTGACAACTGACATGTGCCAATTCTGTAACTGTCATGTCTCTATAGAACTCGAGCTAGATCCATTGTATGCTTGTAGGTATAATTACTCATATTTTCTATACATTTATATTGCAGATGATGATCAAGAAGCAGCTAATGATAGACCAACCCACAAATGGGAAACTTTAGAGAAAGCGGATTTGGCTCCACTCGAAGAATTTAGACCAAATTATGAAGGACACGGCTGGAAAATGCTCATTAGGTAGTATTGCTTGACCTCATTAGGTAGTATCACATGACCTCATTAGGTAGTATCACATGACCTCAAAAGGCAGTATCACATGACCTCATTAGGCAGTATCACATGACCTCATTAGGTAGTATCACATGACCTCATTACTGGTATTCCTAAAATGCTGCATTATGCATTGTTTTAGTTGATAATTTTGTGAATGCATTAATGCGTTACTTTAAATCAACATTTAAATTGCATTCTACATTTAACTTCTCAATAGTAATTAGGAGTCATGACAAATTGCCATCAACAGACAAAGTAACTGTAAATCTTTCTCCATTGCGTATTCTCGCTGTTGTTATTGTCTGCTCTTGCAATGCTATAGCTGGCACCAAACACATTGATGATGTGACCCAAAACACATTGATAATATGAAAGTGTTGCAAAACTTGTGTCTGCACAATATTGTCCACAATACGATCAAACACACACCGAGTAATATTGGCCATCCATGTTAACAACTTAGCCCATAATAAATTGCTATTTTGTTGACACAGAAAGCCCCCTAAGAAGTCCTTAACTAAAAAGAGATTCTGGGAGGAAGTGTATCTAAGACTGGAAGTGGATAATAAAGGTGCTCCATGTCTGTTACTATATCGAAATGAAAAAGATGCTAAAAAAGGTTAGTGACATTTATAATGTAACTGTTATAAACAAAATAATAGTTATATTAAATGTTGGCAATTTGAATAGAGAATAATGGAAATATTTCTATTGACTTTATAATATCAATTAGAAGTTGTCTGCACTTTCTAGGTGATGAGGTAACTCTGAAATAATGTGGGTATGCTGAGATTATGCCAAATTGTAAATGTTAATTAGTTAAATATTTATAATGTATGTATGCCAAAGCCATTCTGGTTTTTATTGAATACCCTAGCTTCTTATGCTAAACTGTGAGCTGGGTCGGATTGGTGATATTGTATTGTATGACACCGATCCGATTGGTAGTCTAATCTAAGAAATTAGGCTGTATGTCAAACAATATTTTATTTCATGGACTGATCTGGCAGAGCAAATTTTGCACTGGAGAAAGCATGCTTCACAAGCATCCCCAGCTGCGTCTACCAAATATTGGTTACAAATCAACTGTAACCTGTTGTATAGCTGGATCACAGATTGTGTTATATTATTGCCCACATCTGTAAATATGTGAGTGTGTTTTGATGCTATATATATTAGATAGATTGTTATAAAAAACATTCAGTTCAATCGCCTTGTCTTAGACTTAGATCTGGAAATTTGGAGTAGAAGACTGGGGTTTGTGTTGCAAATTGGATCTTGGGAATTTAGTGCCGTACTGTGTTGACCGAACTAAACAAGAAATTTACTGATAAACTGGCTTATAACTGCTTGCAGGTGCCAAAGAGTTGGAGAGAGCCAGGTTGAATCCGTTCCATCAGTTGTCAGAGAATATCTACCTACAGCAGTATGACCAGTACGGAAAGTGCCACAGCATTAAGATATTACATGTATCCTACAAGGAGAGGCCTAGCCTCAGAACGGACAGAGTCACTGAAGCACTGCCTAACTTCATAAGAGGTGAGACATTTTGAGATCTTGTTCTTGGGTTGGGCCGGCAGTTGTCAGTCAATCATAAGTAGGATCACCTGTTTGCCTATCTTCCCCATCTTCTAATGAGTTGAAATTGCTATACCACAATGACCTGCACATCTTCACCTTCTATTAGAGTTTCTAACTGTCCTCTTTTTATAGTTTGTATGGCACTAATTTTTCCTTTTCATAATAATTTTGTTTCCAAGTTTTGTGATGAATTAATAAAAAAGATTAGCTTGTTTACAATAATGCTTATAAGTAGAATAACTGAATTTGTGTATAGTGTTTGATTGAGAATGGGGTTTTGGAGATTGGAGATTTGGATTTGGGGAATTATCAATATCCTTTTTCTTGCTAATGGGGAAAGGGTTGCAGTTTTCAGGTTTTCGATCCCATCTAGTGGTTTTGTGACGTCATTTGAGTGTCAAGATATGGGATA
>JAOQGN010118972.1:0-11712 GCA_027564295.1 Himantozoum antarcticum
AGAAATTCAGATCTAGAACTAGTCTTGGGCGCACCGACCGAACTATAAAGGAATTTTACTGGCCAGCGTCCAGTTCTGCAGGATACCATGGATAGTAGTAGATGACATGGAATGAAATAAGCCCATTCCAATCGTACTAATATAATTATTCTAGATTGTGCAGTATGTTTCTACATTGTCATGCAATATCTATATCCAGAGCATGTATGTTTTACACACTCAGATATTCCAACTAAACAGATGGTGCTTGATTAGCATATCATTTAGAGATTCTTTGCCACCTGGTCCATTTGGTGAAGCTGTGCCTTTTCCTGGCAATTCCCAGTTCACGGACAAGCGAAATGCAAATTGTGCCAACATTCTAAAAATATAGTATTGTTATTGTACTAGCTTTATTACCAAAGGACATAGTTAGAGACAAACAATATCGCATCATATATTTCAGCAATGAGGGCAATATATGAAAATCTACGTCGGTATTACACAAAAAACCTATACAGTAATAGAAATGTGTAATGATTCGAATTGCTTTTTGACTAGAATAATTAGTCAGCAATATTGCTAAAAAGTAAGCTTGTCAAAATAAATTAACGTTGCACGTAGAATAAGCAATGTACAATTAGCAAGCCGGGGATTACAATAATTTATTATGATTGTTATAACTGCTAGAGGTGTCACAATACACAATGTTTGCTTGGCAACTCAAAGCACTTGCATTTATCTACAAAGCTTGGTGATAGTTGACCGCAGTAAACTATATGATAGTTTACTGCGGTTACTGTATGAATGTCTATATCCAAAGTGTCATGACAATATAAAGATACTTTAAAATTTATAAATAGCTTTCGTCACCCATTAGATAGCCTGGGCAACCAGATCCACTGCAATTTGGAGTTATCAGCCCCCGGTTGGAAGGTGGTGCCAGGTGGCCCACCTAACACCACCTTCTGACTGGAGGTTGATAACTCCAAATTGCAGTGGGCCTGATTGCCCAGGCTACCCTTTAGGGTGATTTCAGAAAGCGTGGAATGATGGCTTATGACTTTGCGGCCCAAAACAAGTTCAGCACCAATGATTATTTTGGCTAAAAAATAATAATATTTTATTCAGAAAAAATATTTTGGATGACATGACGGAACCTTCGCATAAGCAGAAATTCAATATATTTAATTACTTACTTTAATATATCTATGTTGATTATGTTTACGCAATAAAGTAATGAAAACAAATTATGTCTAAAAGTAAGAATCTTGGCAGAAACAATAGATTTTGAATTTAATTTTCTCATATTTATTAAACATTTAAAACATTCGACAAGGTAATTTAACATATATTCATTATTAAAATTTAATTGGATGATCCGACCTTATTATACTACTATTATCCACGATACTTATCGTGCATTATGACACCATTTGCTGTTGGTGGCAATTCCGAAAACACTCGGCTAATTAACAGCAGCTAATAGGAGCACAAGGCAAACTAACGGCAGAATTGGCAATACAATACAAATAATTAACAAATAATGGTTGCTGGCATATCACAGACAAGAAACATTGACAGAAGTTTAACTAATTCAAATAATTTTAGCTCCCTGTGTATGACCAATGTAGCCCAGGAAACTGCCCTAGTTTTCTCCATGTTGGAAAGTGAAATAAATATAATATAAAATATAATATAATATATAATACTCTATACAACATAGTTAGAAATACAACTGTGATGTCGGCTGACAAACATAGAGTTTTTGAGCATATTTTCTCAACATTTCAGTGCAACTGTGAATGTAACCCAGTAACGGCAATCTTTGTCCTACCAAGACAATATTCCTGTGGGAATGGAGATAAAATATATATAATTCTGGTCTCAGAAATGCCATTGGTGAGCATAGTATTTTCGCTCTGCCTGGTAATGCTCCCGAAAAACAATCGTTTAGCTGAGGTATAACAATTAGAGTACTCCAACAATGTCATTTATGCCACAAAGGCAAAGCATATTCAGTGAATATTTATGTGTTTTGTCAGTCGGCATCACAATTGGTTTTACATGGTACATGTAATTAAGTCTATCACAATAAACAGCGCAATGACTATAATACGTGGTAGCTGAAGTTCTAAAAGGATTAATTCAATGGCCCCATCTATGACCCCATCTCCCAACTAAACAGGTGATACTTAGTCAACATCTCCTGCACATTGGCAAGAAAATCACTTTCCCATTTCTTATGTTTCCTCAAAATCTCATGGTCTTTTTCCAGATGAAAGGCGAATTGGCGCAACATCCTATGAAATAAAAGAGTTGACAACAATTCTACAACGCTGATAAGCAAAGCGATGACGATAAACAGTGAGATTGGAATAGCATGCTACAACGACAATTGGATTAGGAAGTTGGGAAGTAAACCAGTCAACAAAAAGCAATACATATTTAATCGCTATTGATCTCGAGGCATTTCTACAACGACTGAATATGTAGTCAGAGATGGCATTGTGAACACCAATGACTTCTACAAGTCACAGTTACTGTGCTATTGAAAGAGGCGGTGAAGTGCTATAGCAATAATTATGCAACACAAATCAGGCTGTAATAATTGACAATTATTATTCAATGACAAAATAATGAGATTTCTAAATTAAATTTCGCTGACTGTTCAATTCAAATTGCTCTTCAACGTTTGAGAAGATGTAAGCCCAATCCGCCGCTCAGCAGGTACTTTGGCAAAGCGCATCCATTATAACTAGTGAAGTCCCAATTGAAATCAATAATTGCAGCCATAGTGAAGACCGCTGAAAACAGGTGTTATGTGTTAACAGTGCATTATCGGGAGCCTATACTAACCTCAGCTCACATTTGATCTGTACCCAGCCAGGACTTCGTAGGAATGACCACCGGTGATACCATTTCTTCACCATAGCCTCTGATGAACAAAGGGCCTCCAGCCATAAATGCAAGACCTGCTCACTAAAGTGTATATTAATAATGTTTACTTGATAAACAGGGTAACAAATATAGTTTTGAGAGGATAATTTCCTAAATGGGTTGTTGGGTGTTAGTTTTGAGACGATAATTTCCTAAAAGGGTTGTTGGGTGTTAAAGTGAGTAACGTGCTCAACAAGCATATCAAGGTCAGGGAGCTCATGGGATTGAGGGAGAGTTCCATTTCAATCAACAAAATTGTAGAATCAAGGGGGGGGGGAGGGGGCAGTAAAGTAGGTAAGAGCTCACGGAGCTAGTAGAATCAGCTGTTAGGAATCAGGTTACACAATGACCCTCACAGCTCGATCTAGTCAATCAATTACATATTTATATTTCAGTCATAAATAAACGCTTGAAATTATGGAGGCTCATGTGGATATCATATTTATCACCTCTGGCAGCGTTAGCTTGCCAGAACTTGTGATGCATTATAACATGATCAACTTACTTCAGTCCACAACATATGAGCGATCTAAGTTTAACATCCATTTGAGCGTGAACTGCGTCATGGGTAGCATTTACAGCTTGCACTGCCTACAATGTATTCAATCTTCCAGAATTAAATTTCCGACAGCACCATTCTATAAATTTTGTTGGCAATTTCTTATGTAACAAGGTTTTATTTTTATACTCGAGAACAATAAAATATAAGGTAACCAGCTTTTGGCTTTCGTAAAGTTGTAAAAATGATTTCGCAAATATGATGCAAACCAGATTGATTATGTTGTACAGTTATACAAATGAAATCTCTACATTTGAAGAAAGGTTGCAACGTCTACCTACAATATACCCGGTACCTTCTATATTAAACTGCTAAATTAGTTGCATATAAATGCATGCACTATATACATGTGGTATGCTTGTAACTAACCCGTAAATAAGCTTGGTCTAAAATCAAAGATAACGACGGTCGGAGGCAGAAATAGTAATAACGGTATTGCAAAATAAATAAAAGTAAGAGCAGATTTAAAGCGAGAAATTAAATTTAAGTATCTGATTACCTCATTCGCTACGGCACGATGTATCATGCGCGATGGCAAAGAACATACAAGCCTGCTCGCCGTATGACGCGCCTGTATGACGCTGCCAGTTTTAAAAATTCATATCACGAATTCTAACAGGGCTAGAGTCATACTTTTTTTTTAGTTAGAGAGATAAAGCTTTCAGCTCTCTGCCCATATCAAAATTTTTTAGGAATAAAGGATAAAAATAACAAACCGGGATGAATCCATTTTCATTTCACTTCCGGGTTTTGATCTTTCTCCATTAGAAGACGTTTTTGCCGATACCTTTCTACTATTTTGAATTTTTTTTTGCTCACCACCTTCAAATCAGTTCTACAGGTAAGCTACCACCTAGTTCTAGTTAGGAGAACATATTTTATCACCTTTTGGCAGCTGAATAGGAGTACTTCAGCATTCTAAAATGATCTCTTAGTCAGCCTGTGAGTCACTTTGATTATGTGCTGACTGTGAGACTGAGGGGTGCTAGGGAGTTATATAATATAGGTATTTTGTTTAGATTTTGCTGGAGAATCCAATGGTAAGAGTTAGAAGTGTCTAGGACCAATGGTTCAAACACGATATCAAAAATTAAAATAATGATATTATATATTATATTATATAATGCATTTCTTAGTTGTGTCTAGTGGAATTATGGTGCACCAGAAGTAACCTTTGCAACTACAACTAACTCAACTAAACTCAGAATTGTCAGGTGTGAAACTTCACTCCCAGTGGCAATATATCTAATGTTACTCGGCTTTTAGTAATTTCCAGACTATGCCTCCCACCCGCCACCCTCCACCCAACCCACAAGTAGATTCAACTTATAGAAAATTTAGTTGTGATCATTTTTCATATTTGCTTCAAAGTTCTAGCTCTGATACTTCTCTCAGAATATGGAAATTAGATGAGGTATATAACATTTTGAAAATAAAGTACGGATAACCTAAATCATAAGTCCGTAACTTATTATTTTTATTAAATATTGCTTCCATTCCTGTACCTAACTATCTTCTAGTATACAAATACAATATTGTACTACAATAATTTTGTGTTTTTTCATATGTGCCATTTTGATGCTCATTTCAGCCTATTACGCGCTCAACAATATTATTGTTTCGTTGTTCAGAACATTGGACCAAGTAGCAGTTTCCGATACATGTCTTAGTATTTTCGCTATTTTGCTATCTTCCGTATCATCTCTATACATCCGTTCCGGTTTGTATAATAATTCAACTGTCGTGTCTCTTGTCGAATGAATGTCAAGATGCTGAGGAGCATACTAAGATGTATACTGCATATAAATCAGAGATTTATATGCAGTGTTTATTGGATGCATTGTAATTGATGGGGAGGTATGGCAAGGTATGCATATTAGGTACCTCCCTCTCATCACCCAGCCACTTATAATTACATATCTTCTTATAAATGTTATACTGATATACCAGTAGCATCTAGTCTTCAAATCTTGATTTATTTCGTTCTAAAAATAACTTGGTTAGTATATTTCTTATGAAACTGTTATATATAATTAAATAGTCTAAGAAATTGGCAGACACCAAGAATTTATTTTTATTAAATATTTTTTTGCTTCTGCACCTCAATTAAAGTGAAAAGATGTCCCCTCCCTAATACCTTTGCACCAGTTTTTTGATAATCTGGACTTGTTTACTAGGTGTGAGAATGACATAACATATTCACGTAATATTTAATGGCATTTGTGAGCATATTTTCTGACCTAAAGTTATGCTAATGTCGTTGATTCAACATTTATTTATTAAAGTAATGTGACCTTCTCGAAAGGGCTTTTTTAAAATCAAAATTTTGAACATCTGATCTTGTTACTATAACCAAATACTAGACTGATGGCAGTTACTATTAGCCCATGAGTGTGGTGCTGTCACCTGAATGGCCACTATTTTAAAAGGTGTAGACCTCTAAAGATTTGTAAACATATCAACCATAGTTGATAAAATATATTGTTTGTGCTTTTTTTTTGCTCAGAGCTGTTCAGTAGTCAACAAAAATATGCCTTTTGAAGGAATTATAACTGTGTGAATCATTACAATTTTACCTGAACAATTTTGTTCATGCGTGTAAACTATTTTAATTATTTTCGTCACCTGTAGCGCTTGTGTTTTACATGTATTTTATGTTTTTAGCATGCTGATAGAGTTTGATAGATTTTGTCAGCAGAGATTTGTAACTCTAGTCCCAGTTCTAGATATATCACACCATGTAGATTATGAGACATTCACTAACCTGTTCCCACTCTTCTTGGACTATCTCACAAGTTTCACAAATTCCAGGTAAGAGATATTATTATGATTGTTAAGGGTTGTTTTAAACCCGCTACCCAATCAGGTCAGTCAAGAAGCCAGTCAATATATAATCAATTTTACCATGCGCAATATAACTTTTCTATGTTGTTAATTTGTTGTTTGCAAATTAACAAATTTAATTTGTTAATCACAAATTTGGTGACACTTTATTTCATTTCAATGGAACTTGTAACATCTTGTAAAGTATTATCATCAATAATTTTCAGCTTGTGTACTTGCATTATGTGAGTGCGAGTCTTTTCACTATAAATGTAGTTCAACAAAATGGTAATAATTTTATATCTTGGCATTTAGCCGCCTTAAAATTGACCTTGAAGTGTAAGTCCGGGGAAATTTAGAGAAATCTTATTTAATGTCAGATTGACTTGCATTGCAGTGTTGAAATGTGTTTCAATTAACACCTGAGCTGATATTATTGTGTCCCTGGGCAGAATTAGCAGAGTACTGAATATTTCATAAGCAAATAAATGGAAACACCCATATTAGATACTAAAAACAATTTGCGTAGTTTCTCTGTACGGCCTTTTGGTGGATAAAAAGGGTAGAGTTGTCCCTGTGTCTGTTTTTGTTACTAAGAATTTACTGATTGGATGCTCTTGATGTTTTGCTATTTTGTTGAAGTGTTTTTCACATAAAAATTATATTTTTGTTATCTTTTATTATCTATTTATTGTATTTGTTATTTTGTTATTTGTTATTTGTACTTTGTTATTTTTATTATTTGAAATGTTTTTCCTAGTTCTCAGTATGAGAGTTCATCTGACAGTAATTGAGCTTTTCAGAAACCACGCGAACCGAGAGAAAACCAATCCGATGGCTTTTCTTACCGTGACGTCAGAGGGTGCTGCGGGAATCATGCATGCATTTGCGCAAGAGAAGACAATGACATAGTATAATATTTTTGTTTTATTATGAATCAATACATTAATGCAGTAACTTTATGAACAGTACAGACAAGAAACATAGCAAATTAGTGTACAACATTTCATCTAACAAAAATAAGTTTCCCAAGGGGTTTGGAAACTTTGGATAAATTGTAAATTTGGCATTAGCCATGATCCTTTCAACCTATCATTATAACTTTTTAAGTTTGAATATAAAACTCCTACTTTTAATACATATTCTCGATCCTACCTTTGTCATGGCTTGATATATGATAAAACCATACAGGGCATGCATAGGTAATGTTGGATCTGACTTTTACTATATAAAAGTTCACTAAACCTACATTAAAAACTCTGGTCAGTGTTTGATTTTAATTGGATTTTGCTTACTCCTACTCATAAGTCCGTCCGGGAGCCTTTGACCAGCTGCAGTGTTGTTGTGCCTGTAGTCCTCATCATCCTTTTTTTCTAATTATATAGATAATTAATGTTAATTATTTGATGAAATAATAACACACAAAAACAAAGCAAATCTAGGCTAACGGTTTTCCAACCCACTAAAATATTAACATATGTTATAGTTTTTATGATTGGATTTTAGTTGTTCCAACTAAAAAAAATTCAATTTAGTTTGAAGCTTCCAACTAAATTGAAAATCTGTAAAAAAAATTTAAAAAAACTAAAACATATGTTAATATTTTAGTGGGTTGGAAAACCATTAGCCTAGATTTGTTTTGTTTGTTTTATGATTTTATCAAATAATTAACATTAATTATCTATATAATTAGAAAAGAAAGGATGATGAGGATTACAGGCACAACAACACTGCAGCTGGTCAAGGCTCCCGGCCTTATGAGTCGGAGTAAGCAAAATCCAATTAAATCAAACACTGACCAGAGTTTCTAGGTCTAGGTCTCTTAGCCACTAATGTTCCATCTAGGCCCTGATGTTATTCGAGCAATCTAACACCTGGTCGTAGTACATCTTGTTTGGTGTGCATAATTCTACTCAACCATTTCCCTGTTTTGAAATTTGAAAGTGGCACTTTGAAGTGCATTAAAATCACGTGATTGCAAATTTGTGAAACTATGCACCAGTTAATCTATATGTATCTAGGGTAGGCCTATGCTGTATGTAAATAAGTGCAAATTTACCTACACGTAATGCGCTTAAAGTATTCTATTTGTGATAAAATTAAAAGAAATGACGATCTGTTAATGGAATGGATAAATGTCAACTCGGAAAGGAATTATTTATGTATATTAATGCCATAATTAAGATCTAATTTAAAGTTTATCGGGAGATTTTCATCAATATTATATTTATTAATTAGTAAAGGGTCTAGATTACAGCTGAAATTTCTTCTCTTAGCATTGGAATCATTGCAAGCGACAGAATTTGTCTCCTCCTGCATTGTTTTATGAGATCTAATGGCCTTTCAAACCGTTTTCAAACATATTTTGCCAATAGCCATCTCTCTTCATATAGCATCATGCACCAGCAATTGGAACAGTAAATTCATACTGAAAATTATTACAAAATATTTTTGAAATGGAATGCTATTTGTAAACATTTTCATAACAATTATAATTAATTTTTTGTCGACCTCTAATTATGGCTTAAACTCAAGTTACAGGGTTTGAGCAAATTATTGTGCAATGAAGGTGGTTAGAAGTGGTATGCTTATTCCATGGCGTACTTTGATTGATGTATCATATCTCCGCTCGATTGGCCGTTGTATTACTGTATGGAGCTATGGATCTTGTACGGATCTTATTGAAGTCTATAGGACCGTATTATGACAACATAATATATCACCGTAATCCGCGAAGCTGTTAACGTGCTACTGTGAATTATTTCTAATCGGGTTAATATTGATTTCTTTAGCATTCCGGCGGTGGATATTATACATTGTTGGGTATGAAATAACTCAAAAATAGGTTCGACTAATTAGAGAGCGGTACTTTACCCCAAATTAAATGCTGCAATACTACACCAATACACATATGCGATAATATACAAGCTAGCAGCGTATCCTGTTAGCTCTGCTCAAAAGAGTCTTGGAGAACTCAATAGGTGCTTTCGGATAAGCAGAACGTTTGTGGATGCTCGTTCACTGAACGAATTAATGAAAGACAAAATCAATAATAATATAATCCAAACTAATAAAAACCAGACGCATTCTAGGAACGACGACTTACCCTTTCCAGAGCATGAAACTAAAAATAATATATTCTAAACTAACACCGTCGCTGTCCGAATGCAACGTGCAATGACAGGATGTGGTTTGCAGCATCTGTGCCCTTTTGCTACGCTATATAACAACAGGCTATGCCTTTTTCTATGTATTTCCGATAACGTACGAAGGAGATTAGTTGTAATTGTATGGGAAGGCAAGTTTCATTTTCATTCTGAAATTTCAATGAAGTTAATTTCATAGCATTCAGACAGTCCCCGTCCAGTTTCTTTTAATCTACGGAATAGTGCAGACGGCCTTCTTGTCCAAGGAGTCTAATAAACACCTACCAAACTTCAGAAGAGACACTGGAATGCTTGCCAAGTCGTTAGCAAAACTAGTAACTACAGTATTAATGCCAGTATCAGTGACATACCTCTTCAAACATAATTTACAGCCTCCAAGCAAAATGTCTATGTTGGCGTATAAGTTTGTAGTGTATGCAGCTGGACTAATTCAATTGAAAATAGGCTTTTTCTGAATCCTGGGATATTAGGAATGTCTATATGGCAGGTCCGTTTAGCATATCAATTAGCAGTAACTCTAATACGATTAGCAGACTAATGTCTCTATTGCTACATATTCGTACTACATAAAATTAGATTTATACATGCTAGGAATTTGTGTTAAGCTCCTCTGCATTGCCCGTTGACATCTCTTGGTAATCAATTAAGTTTGCTGTCACAAAACCCTTTAGTATGGAAACTATTTCTGCCTTGTCTTGACAATGTGGGTTGGCCATGCCGGTTTTACCGCACCTAGCTGATCATGTTTTAACTTTCATCTTATTATTAAAAACGCATGATGGGTATAAAACCATCTCACCACTAATTTATGTAAATGCCCATATGATATATACACGTGGTATAAGTGTGTTGGGAGACTGCTGTAACCTTGGCACATGGTCAATGTATTCACAATTGATCACTAATAATAGCTGTTAGATAATGTATTACATAAATGTAGGCCTATGGTTTATTTGTGCCAATTAAATTAATTAAATTATCACATTGCTGCTTTAAAAGGTGTTGTCGCCTCATTTATTACTTGTTTAATGGAAAATATATTTTAATGTTTTCATTGATATATTAATTTGCAGAGAGGAGCAACTCCCATGGTTCTGTATATATGACTGTCTGTTGTTCGCTCATTTGTTATATTATCTATATAATAATGTAGCCCTAATTCTAGAATGTTATGCACACCTGGAGAATGTTGAACTACATCCAAAGGTACCACCTTTGACATAACTATAAGAAGTTGTGGGTTGGGAGTACAACCCGTGTGACATCCTATTACATGTTCGTCGGCACTCGTCAATCTCGCTCTTGTGTCACGACAATCTACTGGTTTACCAACTAAGGTTAGCTTCAATACCCTCATTAGGTGCAACTTGCTCTGCGTAATCTATGACTTGTATTATTATGCTTGCAGGAAGGTCACTATCGGCCCAAGGCTAAGTTTAATGCTGCTGGAGGTTGGTGAGAAAGGAATGCTATCCACAAGGAACTTCTTACCATTGTCTGACAATCACCAGTTGCTCTTGTGTGGTGAAGCCCTGAAGCAAACAGGAAATATACAGCAGTCCCTCATGTGGTTACCTAGCAATATGTTGCTCATGAGCTACGGATACTCGGTGAGTTAATGCAAGACTAGCTAGGTAGAGTGCGTAGTGCGTAGTGGTAGAGTGCGTAGTGACTGCATAGTGCGTAGTGCGTAGTGGTAGAGTGCGTAGTGACTGCATAAAGGGCAATGACCTCCCTAGCTTCCTTCTACAAATAGTTTATAATTAGACCATAAACATCCACAATATGCACAACACAAACAAGCGGAATGTTGAGCGGGAGATGACAAGAGCCAATGTCACATGCTGCGGTAAAACTTTTAACTGGCAGATGAATGCTGATTAATATAGAAATGATAGAATCATGGACCACGATGATCGGTGGAATAAATGGTAATTATGGTATTGTAAAATAAATATAAGTACGAACAGATTTGAAATGTGAAATTAAATTTCAAAGTAAACCAATTGAAACAGATAAATATAGTATATTATTTAATAATAAAAATATTAATAGCCTATCATATTATATAAATATTAATATTGTAGTTTGTCCCGAGTATCTAAGGCCCTATCTAATGCACTGATAATTTAGCCCACCGTGTCTTCTGTATGGCTTTGAGTCCAATTCCAATGGTGGATGAATAATTTATATATCCAAATATAATTTAATACACTAAATTTAATAACAACTTCAACTAATTTG
>JAOQGN010119083.1:0-11712 GCA_027564295.1 Himantozoum antarcticum
ATTTTACGGTAATGGACACCCTCCGAATTTTCCCTGACATGGAAATCTCACCATGGAATGGGAGCATCGTGCCACCCGCTAGCTTGCCTACTGAGGTCATTGGCCGGAGAGTCGATTTTAGGCTCTCAGGCAACTGGTCAAAGATCTCATTCGACAGTATGTTAGACTGCATCAGGTATCCAACAGTAGCATACATGGAATGGATTCAGTCAACATACGACCTGGTAGATAGTAACTAGACTTACAATCTTTCAGAGAATAAACTTGGTGTTCAAATCTCTGGTCAGGGCTAGCAATGCTATCTGCAGTAGGAGCAGGGTGGATTTTCGCTTTCTTGGTCACCTCAATCACAGTATTAGGTGTTACAACAGCTGTTCCGGACAGGCCGACTTGGCCGATGGCTGCCGCTGATGTCTTACCAGAACTGTCCACAGACTGACTGGTCCCACCATGTAACTGTAGTTGATTGGGTTTCAACTTTGTATCACCCAACTACACCCGAGGTAGAGGACAAAACTAGTTTTCTGACTTTCGGTTCCAGACTGGGATCTATGAGGAGAATCCCTCTGCATATGCCCGGGCTTCTGGCATAAGTATCACACGACCTGATGGGGCTTCTTATTGCCACGGTCGACCTTTGCAGATCCACTGGTAGAACGAGCTTGTAGACACTGTTCTGGTCGGCATATCTGTTTAGCCTGGAGCTTGACTTGAGTGGGTAGTTCATTGTATTTACTATCCAGGGTCGATGGCTGGGGCTTCCCTTACCTGGTTCTTGGGAGGCTACGGCTAATATACCGAGTTTTGCCTCACTCGTCCCCACCCTAAGGCAGGCCTCCATGAGCCGCATAACTTCAGGCACAGATGTCGGCTTAGCGACATACAAGAATCTTTTCAAGGCATGATCTTTCATAGCCATTGTGAATCATTTAACTGCCAGACCCGCCTGCTGCACTGCAGGCTCTCTTGGGTAGGCAGTTACTACCAGTGTGGTGATCCCATAACCTAGCTTGTGGAGGGGGCCCTTGAGAGAAACTACGCTGAGTCTCTCTCACGCCTGGCTTTCGGTCACACCGAATCTCTCCTTCAGCTCAGCCCCAATGTCCGCCAGATGAGATTGGCGTTTTACTGGTGCTGCCTTTCCAGTTAGATTCTGTCACATGTGGATTGCCATTAGATTATCACCCCACTCATGGACATCTGCCATATCTAGAGAGTCGGCAAGGAAGATGCTGAGATCCCCTGTACCGTCGTACTTGGGTGTTTTCAACCCACCTAGCATGGCATGAGGTGTCCTACTGGCGTACGAAAATCGCCCCTGTATAGGTGGATGCTCTATTGACACCCTTCAATCTGGTACAGGCTCCTTCACAACATCGACAGAGGGGACTGCCAGCAACCAGGTATTGTACATCTTCCAGTCCGTATCGCCACTAGCTCTGTCGACTGTGACGCTTCTACTAGGCACAGGTATAGCAGTAGACAAGTGAGTCGATGTTGGCTCACCCGCAGTGCCACCATACAGTGTCCTTCTACTGCTCGGAGAAGGTGTGGCTTCGCTACTGAGCTGGTCGCAGACACCTGGTAAGGTGTGTCTGCAAGAAAACTTTCCGGTTCCCTCATGGGCACTCCCTGTTCCCATCTACTGTCGGAATATATTGATGAGTCTACACTAGGAGGGTGGCAGACAGTGTCTGCGTCGACCCTGGATAGTCTGAGCTGTCGCAAACTGGTTGTAGACAAGTCGGTGCTTTGATTTGGGAAACCGTGAGACTCCACTCCACCACGTAGTGACTGTCTACTTGCTCTGGGCTGATTGGAACTAAGGGTCGACTAATCCATATGTATAATTCGATGGCTAGAGAGCACTTCTGCCCTGGTATGCTAGATCGATGGTCGACCTGTCCTTGGACCTATTGAGCTGAGTAAGTGCATATCCAACTCACTTCGGTGGTCTACCACTCCGCCGGCATCAAGGATAGCTCAATAGTGACTGCAGGAGTGCATCTGGCAAATAATAGGCTCTGATGCAGACTGCAGCACATCGACATTGAGCCTTTACCTGGGCATGGGTATAGGCACGCTGGATGCACTAGAATGGTGGCTTGGAAGTGGAGTAGCACGTTCCTTCCCCACCCCCAGGTTCTCTGTCGACAGAGTAGGCAGCATGTGACGAGTGTTCTCTAAACAGAGACTAAGCTCATCCACAGTGCCAACGCTCTGTCGGAGACTTGAGGTGGGTTCCTCTGACTGTTCCACTGTCCACCCAGCTACCTCACTGGCTTGACTGCACAGTGACAAGTCCTTGCTTTCCTCCAGTCCCACTACATGCAGCATATTGCGTGTAATGGGAAGTAGGTAGTACCCGCCACTGACTGGCACTGCCAAGCGATTGTCTGAGTGCGGTTTCGACTTTTACTGGCCAAGCCAAGCATAGCTCATCAATGGCTAACTAATTCTCGACACCACGACTGGCTGTCTGGTGCGCTATCCATTGCTGAGTCTTGTGAATAGGTACACGTGCAGAGGTATCCCAATCAACCAATCTGACTCCGTCCTAATATAACTGACCCGTCCTGATTCCGAAGAACCCTTCTCGTCAGTGCTAGCAGATAACTTATAAACACAGCTTGCTACCTATGAGCTACACCAGTAAACAGTGGGAAAAGGAAAAGCAAGTACAAAGTAAGACAAAACAGTAGCAAATGCTTGCACACAAATTACTAACAAATAATACAAAGTACAGGCTTAACAAGATCCTCACTGCTGTTCACCAATGAAATAGATTTATGCACTTCACTATCTTTCATTGTTGTGCTGCAACTTGTAGCATTAATGGCCTACTGAAGTAATAATGGCCTACTGTAGCAATAATGAATCCAAATACAAAAGACACCTCTGGCAGGGCCTCCAAACTATGGTCGGTAATTTATAACCCCTGGAGAAGGTACAACAATGGCAGAAGTAGGTGAGTAGATATAACAATAACTGTATATATTGTAAATTCAAGCATGTATCTACTGTGACAGGAGCAACAAGACTAAAACATACTGTATGACAATATATGACAAGTATCAGATTAAGGTAGCTAGGCCCAATTATAGGATAAAGAGTTTATGATGCATAGTGTTCATATATACACATGTATATATATATACGGAGACGTCACTGCAATACATAAAGCTGCATAAAGCAAGGCAATTATATAATGTTATTGCAGTGCTAATAGATGGTATAGTTTCCCCGTATTCTCAGCAATAGGTAGCTTGGATCTTGGCTAGATAATAGAGACAGCTGTCCACATCTGTAGGATACATCTGCAGCCAGCATATAATATGGTCCATCGTCTAGGGAAGTTATCTGTCCTTACTAATCTGGGTGCAGGCATCTTCACTAGGTGCAGCTGGATGACTGGCAGTTGCCCACACACTAAAGATGCAATAATTATACATCCATAACAGTATTCACAAATTACAGATCGAAAAAGAGTGAGAATCTAAGGCACTAGATGGGGGGACAACTATGTGCCTCTATCCAACCACAATCTAGGGCCAACTAGAAACAGACTATTACCAACTATATTTTTCGAAGTGACATTAGACTATTCCCTCACAGGCTTCTAAACCAAACTTTGTAAATTTAGCCAAAAATTGATTTGTAGCTAGCATGCAGATGTATTTTTGACAATTATCGTCTTATTGTGTTATCACATAAAATATATAAATTTTTGCATTATCAAAAATAAAAAGAAACTAGCACTCCCCAAATTCAAAATTTAAAAAAAACAATATAAATCACTTTGCACTCACGTGTAACATAAGACATTTATAGAAAATAAATTATTTCTTCCCTCACTTGACTGTTTAACTCCATAAGATGATAAATGGTTAAAATAAAACGCCTTTTTAATGTTGCCGAGCTGGTGTAGTGGATGCATTCGCCTCCACTGTGCTAGGCGCTGTGCTGTAAAGGGTCCGGGTTTTGTCCCAGTTACGAGCATTACTTTATTTTCTATTTTATTATTTGAACTATTCCAACATTGTGATTTTATGTGCGTGGTGGTTTCGGTAATCGAGTCTTCCCTCAACCCTACCGGCATAATTTAATACAGGTAAAGCAAAGATGATAAAAGTGAAAGTGAAAGTCATATCCTCTACAGGCATTTATTATTTATGTATATCGTGTTCTCGCGGCACTGGTACCCGCGCCTTATAGGTGAGACCTTCATAAAAGCCTGTTCCTGTTTTCTGCTATGCCTTCATTCAAACCTCAGCGGACCATCAAATTTTGTTCAACTTATGAGATGTTCAGTTTATGAATACATGTACATAGAGTTTATCTTTCCCCTCTATGGGCTGATAACTCTATCCTTTCCCCTCTATGGGCTGATAACTCTATCCTTTGCAGATTTGATCATTTGTGTTATGGTGCCATAGAGTTATCTTTCCTTTGTATGGGGATAACTCTATGTAATTAGAATATTAAGGTCAAGATTAACATTAAGTTGCTAAAGAGCCCGTGTTTCTTTCTCAGTGATGTGAAAAGCATGGTGCTGCAAATGCGTTGCCCAGCATTAGACCAATGTAACAGCCAATGCTATTTTAAAGAATGTGATGTGTTACTACCTTACCTTACTGTACCTTACTGTATCTACCTAGTTACTGTACTAACTGATCACCGTGAGGTGAGTGAAAATTGTTCTGACTATTACCAGGTAAGAATTTTCCTTTTAAGAACTGTTGGAGCAAATAGGTCTTGAATTTGTCAAATAATGCTTTTGAAATATTGAAAAACTACGAAAATTATTTGAAATACAACGGAAAGTTCGAAGTAAATTTCGAGTAAACTAATGAGCTGAGCTGGGACCTAACTCAAAAGTTTCAATTATCTGAATGTTCAATTTCGAATGTTCAATGTTCAATTGTCAATGTTCAGGGTCGAAATATCCAAGGTACACTGTAGTTTGCCGCCACTACCTTTATTGGGGGTGAACTATCACAGAGCCCCGGCAACGAGTGAGCCAGAGCCAGCTAGAACTGCTTATTTGTAATGCCGTCCCTAGCTGGCATGGGGCGGACTACAGCACCTGGAGTAATGCAGAGATGGATAGAGATGGGAAAGGGGAGGGAATTCTACTCGCAGGTAGAAAGGGGAGGGAAGTCTACTCGCAGGTAGAAGGGGGAGGGGGCCAGTACAACACATTACAACGTAAGACTCTTAAGTATATAATGAAACAAGAATATATTTAATACCAATGCAAGAGGAACAAGTGTCCCTTGCAGCACAGTACAAGAGAATGAGAACCTACTGAGGGCACAAGGCCCTTTATATATGAAATGCGATAGGCTTACCTTAGGACGGTGACCCCGTCCTAAGGCAAAATGTTAGGTCGGCGGCTGATGGTCAGATATTTATACTACATGGTCCAGTGACCACCAGCTGGCACATAAGAATACAATGATAATACTGAGCAAATATTGAGCAATACGAGAGTTTCAGTATGGTGGTAAAATTAATAAGTAATGTCCGCCTCAGGTCCTTGCCATGACCTGAGGATGGGTGAGGTGCAAATCCATCACAATAATATGTGTATTTTGCGCAGAATTTTCAGGAGAATCCAATTGTAAAAGTTAGAAGTGTCTAGGTCCAATGGTTGACACACAATATCACAACTAAAAATACTCATTTTATTCTGAATAAAGTAATGTATTTCTTAAAGGTGCTGTCTAGTGGAATTATGGTGCATCGGAAGTAACCTTTGTAACTAGAACTAACTCTACTAGACTCACAATTTTCAGTGGATTCTGATTAGCTTAGTTTCAAACTTCTAGGTGTGGAACTTCACTCTCAGTTGCAGAAATGATGGTCTACGCCCCCACCCGCACACCACCCAACCCACAACTTGATTCATCTTATAGAGAAATTTGCTGTGATCACTTCTCGTATTTACTTCAAAGCTCTAGCGCTGATCTCTCAGAATATGGAAATCAAGTAGGCATATCAAATTTTGAAAATAAACTCCGTCAAACCTAATACATGTAATAAACTGCGTAGTGAACGAGTTAACCTATCCCTTCTCCCCTGCAGAACTAGCAACTAACACGAAATTAAATACTAGAACTAGAAAAGTAAAAACTATCAAATTAACTTATTGATGTAATGTAATCTTGGTCATCGGCATTTATTTGCAGTATTAGTTGCCATAGGAATGTATCCATAGGAATGTATCCTGTTAACATGGTATGGTGATGAAAGTTATATATAATTAGGAAATATTGACAAGAGAGTATTAGCATAAATAGCGTATCCTATTCACATGGTGTGACTGGTGATAATAGTTATATAAATTAGGAAATCACTCAGCAGGGGCAGATCTGCCTCTAAATGGAGGGTCCTAACCCTTACCTTAGACCTTCGATCCTCTAGTCTTGGACAGACATAGGGCACATGGAGAGCTCCACAATACTCAGTCTTTGGTGGTGGTGCGAGCATCTTTGAAGTCCACTTTCATAGCTGAAAGATCTTTGTTGAGAGTTGACAGCCATTTTATTTTTGGTCCGTCTCTTTTACGCCTTCCATCAGGAGACCAATTTATCACGGTGTGGTGTGCCGGTTGTTCTGGTGATAGGTGAAAAATATGTCCAGCAAGTGTGGCCCTCTTGGAGAATATTGTAAGTGATGGGAGGGTTTTCGTCTGATCTTCTGTACACCTCTTCATTAGTTATCTGATATTTGTAACTGATCTTTAGCACTTTGTGTAGACATTTCGTATGGAAACTCTAATTGTGAGGCAGTAACACATACAAATCTGTATGATGCACATACAAATCTAGTATTAGGGCTTCCATGGAAGAAAATTATTATTGCTAGGAAAATTTGTACTGTTGTCCCGTTTCTAATGTCTAAGCAACACACATGACTGTGGCTGTGACTGTGACTATGACTGGATCATTGCATATTTGTAGTATAGCAAAGCTGTTGTGATTTACGTTGCCAAAGTTGTCTATGCCAATGTGGTCTATGCTGTAGTTTAAATACACAAATCCATACATAAATCCAGAAAATGTGCTTCTCGACTCTAGCAGATGAACTGAAATGTATCATTTTATGTTAAATGTTGTAGTTGCTCTACCAAAAAGGATACAAAAACCTTCTGATACAAGCTGGTGGCAGTGGCATTGATGAAGCTGCCATAAACTTTGCAGACAGTAACTTTTCGGGACTTACAATCGAGTGGTACACATACAAAACTAGTATCCAAAGTGATATAAACGATGCAGATCTTGTAATAAGTCATGCTGGTAAGTTGTAAGTAAAATAGTAAGTGCTGTCTAGATCTAGTGCTGTCTAGATCTAGTGCTGTCTAGATCTAGTGCTGTCTAGATCTAGTGCTGTCTAGATCAGTGTGTAGATGAAGCCTAACAGGTAATGACAGCCATCTTTGAAGTTGAAACACGCTGGAGTTATGTCCTACTTCTCGGACTAATGCTATTAGATAAGAGAGTCGGATACAGTTAGATGTGGCGAGACTAGAATTATATTTATGGAAGATGTCAAGGTGCCTGCGAAAGTTCGACGAAATTACAGATGATTATATGGCTGAGTGGACTAGGCGGTTTGGCACTTGCAAGGCTGTGGGTTTGAATCCCGTGGTAGTCCACTCGTTTTTCTAAGAAGCCGAGTCTGGTAGGGTGTTTGTAAAGGGTATCTAGTGCTTTGTTTTTGCTAGAGATGTTCCGATCAAACTTTTATGAACTGATCCGATACAAACCGATCTGTTACCAAACCGATCCCGGTCCAGGTGCAAAACCGGGTCCAAAACGAACTAATATTAATAAATTTATATGAATATTACGATTATGTAACAATGTAATATTAAGCAGTTATAGTATTACACATCACAGAGTAATTTACATGTCTTATAATTATATGACTATTTCTGGGTAGTTCCTGGACCATGGTGTAGATTTAGAAAACAGTTCTTTGACTGTTGGCTGCTAAGACTGGGCTGTCGTGCAAACGCAAATACAGCATGCATTGTTGCGCCTAGTCATGGCAAAGTATGGTGGTGGTGAAATGTACATGTATTGTGGCAAAATTTGGAGTGGGGCAAAATGTATTGTGGCCAAATGTGGATTGTGGCAAAACGTGGCAGTGGCAAATGTAAGTGGCAATGTGTGGAGGTGGCCGCATGCGGAGTGCAAAATGTGTGGCACCCGTTGACTCTAGTTATTACTATCTAACTGCCTCTGATTATCAATTTTTTGGAGTATTGCCTATAATGATCGGTATGTTTTAGTTTTAAATGACTAACAAAGTTTGTAGACTTGTAGTGGAAAGTTGTTAGTGTCTGAGCTTCTTCCTACAGTATAAATACAAAGAACACACTTTGTAACGCCGTCGTTTGCTAATTCTGGTTCATCAAAATTCCAGATCAAAGATTATGCATCAAGGAGATCATAATTCAAAGGTACTACCTCCGCAGATAGTGCCTGGTAATAAGTCAATCAGCAATAATATACTGTTATGGATGTTATTCTTGTATCTTTAGTGCGTGGGCAACTGCCCGCCTTCCAGCTGCACCTAGTGAAAATGCCTGCACCAGAGTAGTAGAGGACAGATAATTTCCCTAGATGATGGACCATAATACATGCTGGAAACAGAAGTAAACCTACAGATGTATGCGGCCGTCCATTACCTAGCGTTAGATCCAAGTTATCTGTTGCTGAGAATACGGGACATTGTACGATCTACTGCACTGCAATAACATTACCTTATTAAGAGATTAACTCTGCTTTATGTATTGCAGTTTGGTTACCGTATATATATGTGAACACTATGCATCCAATTATTAAGCCTATAATTGGCCAGCTACCTTTCATGTGATGCATGTAACATACCAATATACTTCAGTCTTGAGATTCCTGCAAGTGCGGATCTTGGTAAGCCTGTATTGTGTATTGTTTGTTAGAAATTGTTGTGAAAGCACTGTTACTGTCTTGTCGTACTCTTTGCTTGCTTTTCCTACTTTCCCACTGTACTTTATGCTGTTTGTAGCTACTAGGTAATATCTGTGTTTACACGTTATCTGATAGCATTGCTGTCGTACAGTCGTAAAGTTGCTCTGCATTCTTGTTTCACACTCATCGTGCTCTACGAGCTATCCACCGACCTACTGACCACCGTGTCGGAACGGAGTTGGTTTAGTTGACTGGGATACCCCCACACGTATACCTACTCCCAAGACTCAACAATGGCCAGCACACCCGACAGAGTCATGGTGTCGAGATCAAGCTAGGCGTCGACGAGCTCTACTTGACTTGTCTAGTACCTTGAAGACAGCCACACTGAGACAACCGCTTGGCAGCGTCTGCGTAGTCTGCGTAGTGACCAGTTGGCTATCAGTTCCAATCGACCTAGAGCTAGGAGACAGTCGCTATTAGATGTAGTGGAGCCATACAGCCTCCAGCATCGAAATACTGACTTGCCAGGAACCAGTCTCTGACATATCGGATACAGGTCGATGCTCATACTGTCCAGGGTTGACGCAGACACTGTCTGCCGCCCTGCCAGTGTAGACTCGTCGATTTACTCGGAGAGTCGGTGGGGATTGGGAGCACCCATGAGCAGACCAGAACATTTCCTTGCAGACACACCCTACCAAGTGTCTGCGACCAGTGCAGTGGCGAGTCCACAACCTGCTCCTCGGAGTAGAAGCACACTTTATGGAGGAACTGCAAGTGAGCCAGCATCGACTCGCTTGTCCAGTGTCATACCTGTGCATAGTAGACGCATCACCGTCAACAGAGCTAGTGGCCCTACAGAATGGGAGACGTATAATACCTCCTTGCCGGCGGCTCCCTCAGTCAATGTGGTGAAGGAACCTGTGCCTATTGATACAGTGTCAATAGAGCATCCACCTACACAGGGGCGTTTCTCGTACGTCAGTACGACCCCCATGCTGCACTAGGTGGGTTCAAACCACCCAAATTCGATGGTACGGGAGATCTCGGCATCTTCCTTGCAGACTTTTTATATGTAGCTGATGTACATCAATGAGACGACGTTCTCATGGCCATCCACCTACGACAAAGTCTGACTGGCAAGGCAGCTCCAGTGAAACGGCATTCCAGTCTCCCTGACACTGTGGCTGACCTGAAGGAGAGATTCGGTGTGACCGAAAGTCAGGCGCGAGAGGAACTTAGTGCAGTTTCTCTCGCTGACACTCTCCATGAGCTGGGTGACGAGATCACCACACTAATACTGGCTGCTTACCCGAGCGAGCCTGCAGCACAACAGGCCGCTCTTGCAATCGAATGCTGTGTACTGGCAATGAAATAACTTGCGTTACGTAGATACTTGTATGTCGCTAAGCCTAAACAAAATATGAAATGTAATTGCAAGTTGGATGGACGGAATTGGGACAACACAGAAATAAAATAGTATAATTTTATTAGGAATTAAAAACTTGCTAAATAAAAAATAATAAAAATATTGTTGCTTGCAATATTTTCATTGTTCTAATTATTTATAATATGCATCATCTATTTCAAAGATCCATCTCATGTGTTTCCGAATACACCTTAAATGGGATTTGTGTAAATATTATACTAGGCAGCTTCAGATATGGCCTGTGCCGGTTCATGAATGCTGGTTTAAAAATAACAAGTTTATGATAAATGAATTAAAAATAACCTGAAATCGAAACTGTTCAAAGAATGCATACATTCCTTAAGACATAAAATGAAACAATATAGCAAAGATATAATATGCTACACTTGCATTGATTGTTCTCCATTCGCATATATAATAATAAGGTTCCATCATACGCTGGCTTGATTGTGACATCGGGCTTAATTGTGACGTCTGGCCTGATTGTGACGTCCGGCTTGATTGTGACGCCCGGCTTGATTGCAACGTCTGGCTTGATTGTGACGTCTGGCCTGATTGTGACGTCCGGCTTGATTGTGACGTCCGGCTTGATTATGACGTCCGCTTGATTGCAAGGTCCGGCTTGATTGTGATGTTCAGCTTGATTGTGTTGTCTGGCTTGATTGTCATGTCCGGCTTGATTGAGACCACCAGCTTGATTGCGGCGTCTGGCTTGATTGTGATGGCCGGCTTCATTGTGACGGCCGGCTTCATTGTAACGTCTGACTTGATTGTGGCTGCTGGGCAACTGATTATGACGTCCATGCCCTTTAGATACGCTATTGACTAACAAGAGCCACTACCCTCCTTCTCTTTCCAAATATATTACATAAATGTGTGAAGTTGAGTAGTTCTGACTGTTTTCAAGCCATTCGGTTTCATTTTAATCTGATAATAAATTTCTATTACATTAATATTTCTGGAGTATTTTGCACTCTCCCAGTTCATTTTTCCACCCCCTCCAGAGTGCAATCGCTGTCCAAAAGTTCCTAATGTCAGGAAATTATATCATTAAGGAAATTCAAGTTTTTAAGGTAGTGGTGGTGTAATGGTAGCGATTGCGGCATTGATGCAAGTTATCGGCAAAAACCTGGGTCCAAGTCTCACCGACAATCTGGAGATTTTTGTCGCAGAATGTTTCCTCTTTCATTTGTTGAGCCTAGCACTAATCACTAGCATCCGTGCTGTGATCTCCTAAATACTTAACTAGAACTATCTGGATATCTTGTAGAAAAGTACTAAAATATATATAAATTATAGTGTTGCAATGGCCCCCGGTCG